>JAHKKF010528886.1:9033-20496 GCA_019740295.1 Labeo calbasu
ATATTATTGTACTATATATACTATTATACTATTATTATAATATCATTGTATATAATGTAAATGTGTGTTGTAAACGTGTAAATGTTATGATTGGAGTGTTCTCTTTCCGGCGATGCTATAAGTGGAGAGAGGCAATGCAGAACAAGCAACGCTGATAGTGCCTGTTTTTGTTTTGTGTTTACGAATACAGGTACTGAAATTAAATCACCCGCCACAAAACCCAGCTTTGTGTGGACAGTCCTTTATTTATACACCTAAAAAAAAAAAAATCAACACAACGCAGAGGAACGACCGCTACATATGCATGTTTCATATGGATTACATAATCTGAGAATATTATTTATTTATTTTTTTGAATTTGTTCTGTTGAAAGTAGACTCTTTATAGATATATTTTTCATGTCTGTAAGGGACGTATACACAGAGTTTCGGAGTTTCGTGCTCAAGTTCACAGAGACAGAGATGGCAGAAAGTGCATCCTGTTTGCTTTATTTTACAAAAGTGTAGTCTGTCGGAACAGAAATGAGGGAGTATGTTTAAGAGCAAGTGACCGGTGCCTTCATCTGTCATGCAGTAAGTATGCTACTATTTAGCTAGCGTACATTTTTCTAGGTTAAAATTAGATTGAACGGCCATATAAAGTTGCTACTACATACATCTTTCAGATGAAAAGCCATATTTTAGGTTGATGAATGATAGGCGACCGTTTGGATGTCGTACCCGATGTATTACTACATAGACCAGGATTAACTATCTGTCACGAACTGCATCACTTCACCACGTCCTGTGGTTTTAAAAAAAAAAAAAAATTATTCAACATTTTATCGTCGACTATAGGTTTGGAAATTGAAAAATCACTTCCAATTCCTGAGCTGGATACTTAAGGTCAGGAATCTGATACTTCTTGTAAATTTAAATTTCGATTCCGCCTGTCGATTTCTGTGTGCACTTCTTTTTCATCTGTGAGGACCTGACCTGGCAGGACCTTGCTTGCAAATCTAAGCGCTCCAAAATTTGGCTACACTTGCGATCAGAAGCCAAAAAAAAGTTAAGCTAAATGTTGCAAGAGAGGTGTCATCACCAACAAGGTGGTCATGGCATGCCGTCTGTTCTTCTGTCTGTGTTTATGAATTTCTTATTCTCACAGATAAGCCAAAATGCCTCTCACTATGCTGTTACATTGTTAATGTATGATCATCAAACGCTGATTAATATGAGAAACACCATGGAGCTTTGCTGCAACAAAGACATAAGCAGTCTGGGTTTCTGTTCTACACCTCCCCCCTCCATGTCAGCCATACCTGTGTGGCTACGATGAGTGCCGTGTGCCCTAGCTTGGAGGGGACGACGTATAAGGATAGAAAAAATGCAGTGGTGTAGCAGTCAGGCTGAAATTGCACCTGGATTCTCATCTGGTAATGAGCCTGGCAGGGGTGCCTTCATGCTGACATCGGACCATGGTTTCTATTTTCCTTGATGTTCTTTGGAAAGACCCAATCAATGGATTGTTCATCTGTCTGCGGATTCATCGTTGCAGCATTCCTGGTGGCGTTTACCACATTTGCAGCCAGGCGAAGTAAATTATCGCCTTCTTTAACCATTGTCTCGTGTGACACAGCCAGTGTTGTAACCGGTCAGTGACATTACATCAATAAAAATGTCTTTTGTCAATGCCAGATCGTTGGGAAACAAGACTTTCCTTTTAAAAGATTATATAACAGCTAGCAGCTTGGAATTCTTTCTTGTGACAGAAGCGTGGCTCTCCATCAGAGATATTAGCGTGTTTTTATCCTACCTCACTGGGAGAATGGAGTATGTCGCCTTGGGAGAGGCTAAATCTCTAACACATAATGTTACCTGTGGTGTTCCTCAGGGCTCAGTGTTTGGCCCCATTCTGTTTATTTTGTACATGCTCCCCCTTGGGCGTGTCATCAGCCAGCATGGAATATCATTCCATTGCTATGCTGATGACACTCAACTTTACCTTAAGACCAATTCATCCACTGCTGCTGCCCTGTCATCTGCCACCTTGACTTCCTGCCTGGAGGAGGTAAAGGCATGGATGAGCTAAAATGTCCTCCAGTTGAACAGCTCAAAGCCTGAAGCCATTCAAGTAGGCACACCATATTAGATCCAAACATCTGTTATTTTCAATATTATTTTTTTCTGGTCAAAACATTCCACTCTCAACATCAGTTATCAATTTGGGTGTTAGAATGGATTCTCATCTGACATTTGAGGCTCATGTTAGACATCTGTGCAAGACTTCCTTTTTCCATCTTAGGAATATTGCCAGACTTCGTCCAGTGCTCACCCTTGCTGTCGCGGAGAGACTTGTCCATGCCTTTGTCTCCTCCAGGCTGGATTACTGTAATGCTCTTCTCATCAGGATCTCTGGCAAAAGCCTACAGAAATTGCAGTACGTCCAGAACAGTGCTTCCAGGATCCTGATGAGGGTACGCAAATGTGATCATATCACTCCCATTTTTAAATCACTGCATTGGCTTCCTGTTTCATTCAGGATTGTTTATAAGGCCTCCTTCCTTACCCATCAGTGCATCCTTGGTGATGCTCCATCATATCTCAAGGAACTCCTTACGCTACAAACCTCTAAACATACACTAGTTCTTTATCAGCATATTTCTTAAACCCCCCCAGGACTAAGCTTCATACGATGGGAGACCGGGCTTTTTGCTCAGCTGCTCCGAGTGTGTGGAATGCTCTCTCTGACCATCTAAAGATGCTTTTAAACGTGGTCTTAAAACCTACCTTTTTAGCAAAGATTTTGAATGAATTCTAACATTTTATTTCTGTTTTTAATTTTGTAGCACTTTGAGATTCTGTGTGAATATAAAGTGTGTTTAAATAAAATTTATTATTATTATTATTATTATTATTATTATTATTATTATTACTCCCAAACATGACAGGCTCCTAAGTGTTGGTGATTTTAACATTCATGTCTGTTGTAATTCTATGGTTTTAGCTAAAGACTTTGCAAATCTCATTGATGCTTGTGATCTTGTCCAATGGGTAAAGCAACCAACACATATTCATGGCCATACACTGGATCTGGTCCTATTTCATGGTCTATCTATTTTAAATTGAGGAGTTCCAAATTGAGGAGTTACGTTTTTCTGACCATAGGCCTGTCATGTTTACTATTGACCTTCCACTGAGCACAAAATGTACGTTCTACCATTCTCAGTTCCCTGACCCGAACCCTATAGAAAACTGAAGAGGAGAGAGTATCAACATGGAGCTGGGAGTCTAAAGGGTCTAAAGTATTGGGTACAACGGGGCTAAAGGCACCCGGGGGTAAAAGGCGCCTTTGATATTATATTCCTCTAAACCACTAGATGGCAGAAAAAACGTGGCGTAGCACTTTCCAAAACATCCGCTTTTCAAGATTCACGTACAAATGTGGCTGATGCTTGACACAATCACAGGCAGCAGCGCAAAGTTGATTCTGTGCTTACTTGATCTGCTATTTGATGTTTTGAAAAAAACTTGTAATTTAAGTCACAGTTAAGAATCACTAAAATTACTGAATATATCTTGAGACATAGATATTCTTAATGATTTTCAGTTTTGTTTAAGATAATTAAAGCAGCATTTTTTAAATAACAAAAGAATATGTAAAAAGCATGGTATTTGGGGAAAAAAGCACCCCTGCTGTTGGGGCTAAAACGCACAATAACTTTATAACGCACAATTAACATTATACTTAATAGAAGGCTGACGTTTCCATTTGTTGACATGACATTGTTAGATTCAGATGGTAAATGTCATACATTATGTTGGGTGTCCATCGTAGAGATGGCATGAGGATGCGCCTTCTGGGAGGGGGGAAAGTTCACTTGTGAACTTTGTTGTGTTTTCATTCCTCGACGTGTTCCCTTGACCTAGTTTTCCCTTATGTCTGATTATGTCATTTGGCTCAGGTGTGTCTTGTAATTAGTTCCTCATTTGCCTGTGTATTTAAGTTTCCATGATGACAATTCTCTATTTCTATTCTTTTTTAAATTCTTTTTATTATTATTTTTTTTTTATTTAAAAAATCCTCATTTGTGAGTTATTTTAGATAAAAGCATCTGCTGAACAACTAAATGCAATGTTTAAGCATTAAGCAATTTGAAAAGTTCATAATCTGTGTTATGATCACCAGCTGGTTGTCCACTGAGGGCACTCCATCCCAGAAAGTTTCTGCATCACAAACTACATGCCCCATAATCCTTTGCCAAATCTCATCACTGATTGTCCACAGCTGTTTTTTTTTTTTTTTTTTTGTCATCTCATTACCTCTGCCTATATAAGCCTGGTGTTATCAGTCCCTCTTTGTGAAGTCTTGCGTTTGTTATTCTGCATTTCGAAGTATTGCATCGTGGTTTCTTCTGTGGCTTGGTTCCTGGTCTTGATTTCCTGCCATTCTTCCTTGCATCAGCCCTGAACCATGTCATTGTTTGGACTGCTTATTGTGTTTGACCCCTTGCCTGTTTTTGGGCTCTGTTTATAGATTACCCTTTAGTGAACTAACTGCAATTGGATTCTCAGTCTTCATGTCCATGAGCAGTTTCATGACAAGGTGACATTTGAGTTCATTATGTTATAAAATTTTAAGAGATTTGAGAAATTAGGCCACATGAATCAGTGTCAGTGTGTTAGCAATCAAGAAACCGTAATAATTAGTGGGTCACTTAAGCAGTTACTGTTCCTGTAAATATAGCAAAGAACAAAACTTCTTCAAATACCTTCTTTTGTCAGTTTCCCCAGAGTTCCCTCCTCACAATCTAAAACAAGAGAAAATTTCAGTGGGAGATTTGATTATTAATCTGCTTCACAAATACTCTCTCAATCCAGTAACTTAGATAATACAACTGATAATCAAGAACACTTATGAACATTATGAGCATTGTGATGCTTTGGTTTGTCTGCTCATAATGTTCATCTATTTTGTGCATGGACTGGCATAAAATTTTGAATTTCTTTAGTTGTGTCAGACTTCCAAAACAATCAGATCAGATGATGGCAAGTGTTCTTGACTATAAGTTGTATATTTAAATAAGAAACAAGAGCAATGGTTTGGTGTTATTCCTGCGTATTTTGTCAACAAGCATACAGTGGCTTCAGTGTGAAAACATTACATTTGACCTTAGAAAGTTAAAACTTCTAATGGTATGATGGCATTTATTCAGTTGATTGTCTCTCTGCAAAATGAAAACTTTGACCGTGAACTCAAGCAAAATGAGAGATTTTAGTTTTTTGGTTTATTTGGCATTTATTATAGTTATATTTGACTTTAATCAGATTGAAGACTGAGATTGGACTAGATGCAAAGAGAGAGATGGAAAGGATGGAATGAACAACAAGCTTTACAAATACTGTATTTGAATATATAACTGAGATGATGTCATACCTGATTCTTTATTTAGATCTTCTGTATTGGTTTCTAAAAAGAAAAACAAATAATTGAAGGTTTTAAAGAAAGAAAACTACAGCAGTAATTGTGAGCATCCACAAATAATAGCATGTACTGGAAATGCATTGCTTATAAAATGCAAGAATGCAAGATTTATGTTACAAAACACGACAATTACACAGGCTACTCAACTGCTTAGCAACCACTTTTAGGATCCGTTTAAAACACTGTTACGTAACCTCTTATTGGGAATGAGGAATCATTTTGCAAACCATTGTCTATTACAGTAACACAAATGGATGGGTGCAGACATTAGTAAAATACAACAGTGAGCTTTAGGAAAACTTTATCTTCATTACACTACTGTAAAGTGAGCTTACAGTAGATGAAAAATCACTAGAAAAGAAAGGTCTAACCACAAATAATTGAACATGAATTGGGTATGCAATATAATACAATATACTCTCATTTACTGTCCAGTAAAAACTATGCAAATACATTCTGCATCCTCTGCACCAAACTTCAGGACAGTGTACAGTTATATAGCAGTTTCTTGGTCTTCTGGCAAAAGAGTTTCTCTATGTTCCCTAGACAGTAATTGGTTACAAATTAGTTCGACAATTATGAATTTGGCGGTGTACAAACATGTGCTACAAAATGTACTGTACATAGAACAAAAAATTCTTGTGTACTGTTATTATGCTGTATGTGTAAGTAGATGCTCTAAGTACAGCAAAAAACAAAACTTCTTCAAATACCTTCTTTTGTCTGTTTCTCCAGAGTTCTCTCCTCACAATCTAAAACGAGAGAATTTCAATGGAAGGGTTAATTATTTTTCCGCTTCAAAAAAAAATACTCTAGTGTCACGTATCGTGTCACCAAAACCACAGGAGGGTACAACCAGGCATACACGAGCTTAACTAATGATGATTAAACAAGGACGGGAAACAGGAACAACCAAATATGGGCACAAGAGGGAGAAACCAACATAACAGTCCATAGGGGTGTGACATCCAGACTTTGTGTAATTAAATGTAAATAAATGTAAAAGCACAGTCAGTTCATTGTCAATCCAGTAACTTGCTTTACATAAAGGGCTTAAGATTTTAGGTTTTTCACAAAGTAATTTAATTCAAATTAAATGTTAATCTGACACTATTTTATTATGACATTGATTTTGGGTTGAAATGCTAATTGGTCCATTTCTAATTATTATTGCTCTGACACCTTGATTATTCTAAATAACTATTTATATTTTGCTCATTAATTAAGAATCTGTGTCGCTTACATCAGCAGTTTACTTGGACCTCACAGTCACAAACTCGTCAGTCTGATCATTAGTCAGAGGTTATGACTAGTACAATGAAGAATATGCCACCTATGCTTGCTAGTACCCCAACAGGATTTTTGTCTAGCCCCACAGTTAATGCAAATGCTTAACAACTTCACTAAAGTCAAGCAGTTAGTCAGAAACCTACAATCCCACCTCATGCACCATCTAGCCTGAGATCTAGTATGTGCTTAACCCTGGATGCAGACTTGTTACTGTAAACAAAACCTTGCAACACTTGCCCCGCCTCAGTGGTCTTCTGCTGCAAAATATGTGAGACGCAATGCTCACATACATCCATCTAGTACATTGAAATTTTCGGTTATTTTGGATTTTTTTGGCCTACACTCTGACAGCATATAAGTGATAAAACTCTTAAAGCACTTGAACCCTGGTAATTGCTGCTTGTAGCTATGTTTTTATATTTGGTTATGTTATTTGACTTTAATTAGATGGCACAGACTGAAAGTGATCAAGAAGCACCGCAAGAGAGATGGACAGGATGGAACGAACAAACAAACTTTACAAATACTGTATATGAATATACTGTGCTGTATAACTGAGATGATGTCGTACCTGTTGTTTTATTTAGATCCTCTGTATTTGTTTCTAATGTAACCTGGGTAAAAAATTTGCTAATTCATTATGGTACAGTTAGGGTAAATATGTAGGTTGTGTTTATTGCAACTCCCAGCTCCCCCTACATATTAAGTATGGCTCCTTTAAAATTATGTTGGTTTGTAGGTGCAGTTGAAATATACCTGCTAAAAACCTTGCTTTTGACAAGCAAGTTTCTCTATCTGTTTATTTATTGGATTATGTATAGCTAATCCCTCCTCCTGGAAAGGATTCGTTATCGGGATTGGCTGTCACGAGAGAGAAGATAGGATTGATAATAGGAGTGAGTAGGGAAAAACGAAAAAAAAAAAATCCTGATCGGATTGATTTGCTTTGTTGTTGTTAGTTTACTAACAAAGCGTTAGTAAGAGACTTGGGGCGGGGGGAATGAGTGTTTGTGTGTGGGCCCACAATTATTCGGTTTAGTACGGTGTGTTCAAGGATGCTAATTTTGTGATTTACTGAGTTAATACCTACCACCCAAAACTTCCTAAGAGTTACAAACTTATTTAAGTGTGTATTTCAAGTGAGAGAGACTCACTTGGACTGGGTAATTCTCTGGGGTTAGCAAGGACAATATTGGGTGTAAACTAACTGAAGCTCTCTTACATTTTGAGCATTAGAAATATTTAGGAACTTATACTGTGTTAATATTGTGCGAAGAAGTGTAGTTTTGTATTTCTTATTTAAATTTCAATTAACAACCTTTGCTGTGTTCTAAATAAAAATTGTAATTGTTTCCGTGGACAACTAACTTCCTTAATTTGGTGTTTGACTAAAGTTAGTGTTGTTAAAAATCTGATTTGACGGTTTCATTTCCATCACCCTACGCTAGGTACAGATTATTGCTTGTTACGTTGGTGTAAAAGAGAGTTCGCATAACTAGTCGAGAGACACATAATAAAAGGACCCGTGTGTTCATCCTAAAGAGCTCTAGACAGGCCATATCTAAGAGAAGGGTGTTACACTAAAATGAAAAATAAATAGTTTTAGGTTTTAGAGAAACTACAGCTGTAATTGTGAGCATCCACAGATATTATGTACTGGAAATGCATTTCTTATAAAACTTGCTTCACACTATGTGAATGCAAGATTTTTCTTAAAGCATGAGTTAATTTGATGTTTAGTGGGTCACTTCAGCAGTTGCCATAATAAAAGTATTGCAAAGATGAGCTTCTTCAAATACCTTCTGTTGTCAGTTTCACCATGGTTTCCTCCTCACAAACTAAAATGAGAGAAAATTTCATTTGGAGGGTTTAATTACCGATCTGTTAATGTTAGGTCTAAATTCGTTTACCCTTACATTTAATCATTTACAATAGAAGCAAACTCAAACATTGTTAAAATGTACGTGTAGTTTACTTACTTTCTTTAGCTGGTTTCTTACCTGAAAAAAACAACAACACATAAGCATAAAATACCAACATAAAAACGGTCTGAAGATCAAATCATTTCCTTTGTTTAAACTAGATTATACCTCTTATTTTCTCTCTGTTTTTGTAGAGGATCAACCCAACCAAACCCAGGACAGCAAAAATAAAAAAGGTGAGAAAAAGAGCCTTCCAAGGACCTGATGAATCTGAGAAACAGAAACCAGATAAATAGAAACACATTCAGAATATATAAATCAATTACAGTGATAAAGTAGAAAAACATCTGTAAAAATGTCAAATTATTAAAATGCTGTTCACAACCCATTTTTCTTCAGGAGTGAGAACAAATTGTATGTGATTTGGTTATATTTCATTGACTGGAAGGTTGAAATGTAAGAGAGACTGATGACATCAAAGAAAACTGTGTCATTGTCGGAGCAGAATAAAAATATTTATAGATAATTTGCATAAAATGTAACTTAAAGATGGAATCAACCTTAAAGTAAGGTCAGGGGGGTAAAAAAGTAATTTAGTCATTTTTGTTTGGGGTCTCTACAAATTTCTATGTTCTCTAACCTGAAGGCATGATGCCCTGTATATTCAGTCGTCCTTCTTTTATCTCTCCAGTTCTGAGAGAAAGTGAACATGAGACCAGTTGAGCGTCTGAGCGAGAGACGGCCGTCCAGCTGTGGACAGAGAACATCCCGTCTGCTCCACGACTGTGAGACGATCCTCCAGGATGGAGAACCTTTCCATCATCTGACGTCCATGTGACATTGGGCTCTGGATGCCAGCCGCTGGACCTGCAGCTGATGTTCACACGTCCATCATCTAGAAGCTCTGGAAACAGGACAGGAGTGGATCCTAAAGCTGATAAGAGGAGGAGAAACAGATGTTTTCCAACACAAAAACTACAAACAGTAAGTATGTTGTCTAACACACTAATTATGTTCTGAATTTAGAATCTCCAGGGTCTTGAAACAGTTCATCATGTAAAATATAACAGCCGCATTGGATTGGGATCCCACGGGACCCGACGCGAATCTTTTACCTTTGCTGCTTTATCAATTAACTTCTATTAACTAAATCAAAATTAGTTAATAGATTAAGGTAGGTTTCTTGAAGCATCTTGGAGACATTGCCACAGTTCTTATGGATTTAGTCTGTCTCAGTTTGTTCTGTTTTTTAATGTCGTTCCAGACAGACTGGATGATGATGATGAGATCAGATTTGTGTGGAGAACTGGCTGTTGTCAGACAAAAATCTCACCGGATTATTACAATTAATGGCTAAATGAATGTTTGGAAAGGTAATCTGATATTTCCTACTGACACACTACAGCAAAAGATAGAAACAACTGACTTTAAACCATTTTTTGTAGGTGAAAATACCAGTGGCCTAAGACTTTTGCACAGTACTGTGTATATAATGTATGTTAAGGCTGTCACAATATCAGATTTTTTGCTACACAATATTGACAACAATGATATATCACCATTTTTAGGGGGGAAATAATGCTGTCAGTCAAATTCATTGTTATTTTTTGTGTGTGTGTTTTATAATTCCTTTTTTGCCCAGATCCGTTTTATACATTTGTAGACTTTTTAAATTTTATTTTATTTTATTTTATTTTAATTGGCTATCCATAAAACAAGCAAAACAAGCCAGGGCTGCAAGAACACATTACTAGAACACATTATACAGATGATTTGTTTATTGCATTTAATAAACTTTCAATAAAACATTGCATTTCACTTTAAAAGCTATTTGTTGAGTTTTGTTGCATTTACACAGTTTTGACCAGCAGGTGTCACCATCGAGTGTTGTTTCGAGTGTTTGGAAACCGTGAATCATTTTGAGAAGCCAATTCAATTCAGTTCAATTCAATTCAATTCAATTTAATTCAAAGCTTAGCAAAGGTTTGAATCTCCTATCACTGGTATAGCGTCAAAGTACAACAATATCGGAGTATAACAACATATTTTTACTCCATGCTCCCATTATGACGTCAAGTGTTGAAATTCCTTGCTTTTTTGTGTACTAATGTGGCTTCTTATCACAGAAAGAGGCAGAAAATGTTATTTTATATTATTCTATACAGTGATAAAGGCTATATTGATTAGCATTGCATTATGAATATACATTATCCATATGAAAATACCCAAGATGGCTTGATGAACACAGATAAACCATACATTGTTTTAATCATGTTAATTGTCTTCACGTTTCATCAGTCAGAACATTTCTTTCTGGATGTTATTCAGTTACAGCAATAGGATGCCTTTCTCCATATAAGGGATTTCCTGGGAAGTCACTGGTTTTACTAAATGGAACTCTTCATGTGCACTCGCAGTCTTACGAACTTACAATTTTAATGTTTGGCTGAACTATTTCTTTAAGGAGGTGTAGATGCTTGCTTACCTGTGATTTTGAGAATCACCTCTTCACTGCCATATGAGCTTTCTCCACTCACATAACAGCGATATGAACCATCATCCTGAAATGCGAGTTTCTCCAGCCGTAGAGAGACGTCTCCATCCTTCAGTCCACCAGACTGACCTGACCGCAGAGACAAAGAGGTTCGGTTCCTGTACGGTTCCTCCTGGATGTCCTGGATCTTCCTACCATTATAGAGGAGAACAGGGTTGTTGAACTGATCCTGACGGTACCAGCGGATCTCCAGAGCTTCAGCGTTCTCAGGAGGATTGATCCAGCAGGGCAGAA
>JAHKKF010528887.1:0-15772 GCA_019740295.1 Labeo calbasu
ACACACACACATATATATATATATATATATATATATATTTTACAATACACCACAATAAGCTAATTTCACATACAATACAATATGCTCATAATGATCCAATTATAACTGTAAATAAACTGTTAACTGTGTTTAATTTTATTAAATTATACTATAACTTACATTATAAATTATATGTAATTATATATAATTTGTATTATATTCTAATTAATATATTTTAATAATATATATATATATATATATATATATATATATATACACACAAATACTATTTCATTATCTATATTTTTTAATTATGCATCATAATATTTAAACAAAGAATATACAAATAAAAATATATTATTTTACAAGAGATTTTCTTTTATAAATAAATACTGCATATTTCTAATCAAGGACACATAAATATGACAATATGACAAAAAGTGACAGTAAAGACTTTCACATTATTAATTTGTTACAAATAATTTCTAGATCAAATAAAAGCTGTATGTATTAATGCATTTGAACTTTCTGATAATAAAAAATAATATAAATTAATATACAATTTCATATACTCGTAAAAAATGTTTTCAACTGTTTTCAACATTGACAATAACAAGAAATGTTTCTTGACCAGCAAATCAGTATAATAGAATGATTTCTGAAGAATCATGTGACACTGAAGACTGTTTTTACTATATTTTAGACAAAAAAAAAAAAATAAAAAAAAAATAAAAAAAATCAACCTTGGTGATAATAAAAGATTTTCAGTAAATAAATAAATAAAATGAAATAAAAAAATAATGATGAATAAAAACAACAAAAAATTACATTAAATAAAGTTTTGAAAGGTACAGTTGTGTCAAATGTCTTAAACATCTTTTATACTTTCAAACTGCATGATTTGGGGTATAATTCATGTCTGTGAGGTATCTCTCAAACAGTGCATGCAAACTACATAGCAAAGTTTAATGTGTTTAATGAGTCAGTAATTTGTGAGCAAAAACAAACAAAAAAAAAAACATTACAAACCTGACACTGCAATCAAAGAGGAAGAAAATGTATTTTTATGTATTTGTTGTGCATTCTCTATTTGGACGTTGTTGTCACACAAGGATGCAGAATGCATGTGACCACTTTCAGGGTGACAGAGAAAACAACCAGGCTTGTGTTAGCGGCAGCTGCAACGACCCGGCGGATGTTATTCTTAGACCGCTCTCATTTACTGCTCAGAATGGTGCTGGAAACAAGTGCCCCATCATAATAAGCAGGTGGTACACACACACACACACACACAGAGTGCTGGAATGAGATGACTATGCCTATGTGGAGACTATGTTATTTGCTGTGCAAAACTCTGCTTCATTTTAACAACAACGAACAAACAATACGATTCACTATTGCAAGCTCAGTCTTAAAGGGACAGCGCACCTAAAAATGAACATTACTCATCCTCATGCCATCCTAAATGCATGCTGTTACTTTTTTCAAAGAGAAAAGAAGAAAAATAAATAAATAAAACAGCACTTTGGAAGGACATGAGGTTGGGAAAATAATGACAGCATTATTATGTTTGAGTGGTATTCCTCAGAGACCGGTACTAAACAAACCATCCTTACCGCTAAAGAGAAAAAACAGCATAAATATATAAATAAATGCAATTGTGTGACAGCATTCGCTGCAGAGGATGACTCAACTTATATAATGCAAGATACTCGAAATGAACAGACTCTTGAAATGAAGCCATGTTTGACATCCAGATACAGATTCGAGAAACGCTGTCGACTATAAGCATGAAAAAAAAAAAAAAGAGTAAATGCATCATGTAGTCAATAGTCACGCTGTCCTAGAATGAACTATATAACAGGCTATTCTGAGTGTGAAGTCATAAATTAGCATGATTTTTAATGCTTTTGCTCATATGATAGCATGTCAACTTCACAGGTATTTCTTCACAGCAATGTTGAGATGCCTCATGAAGCTCATGTATTACTGCATGTAAATGCAACATTACTGATATGACTGTCCATAACATTGGCTCTGTATTATGTATTTATATTTAAACAAACATTATGTAATATAACCACAGGATTAGTCTAATCTGATTTCTGACTAATGCTAATGAAAACATCTGTGTCAAATGTTAAACAGGAAAAGAATATTTTGTGCAATCATGACTGGGAGGTAAAGTTGGCCCACACATGCTTCCCATTTCATCATGTTGTTTACTCAAAAATTAAACATTAAAGTTTTGTCATTAATTACCCACCCTCATGTTGTTTTAAACCCGAAAGATGAATATTTTTTATAATTTCCGTTCTAAAGATGAACGAAGGTCTTACGGGTTTGGAACGACATGAGGGTGAGCAATTAATGAAAGAATTTACATTTTTGGGTGAACCATCTCTCTTAAGGACTTTCTATGTGGAATGTACGTGGAATGAGCAATGTGGCCTGTCATGTTACTGTTAGTTGTGACGTCATAACCAAGATTATTTCTGAACAAGCCTTTATTGCTTGGTTTTAAAGCCAGGTTTTGTCATGAAACTCTAGATGACAATCACAGTGTTAAACTACTTGGCACAAGCTGATTGGTTAATATAGCATACGCAGCTAATAAGCTTGCTGCTTTACATTTAAATGGCTGGTTAGCAACCACTGTCCCAGTGCGTTTTCAGAGTTACTCTGAAACCCTCCACCTCCCCAGATCCACCTGTATAAATCTACTATAGGTTATTACACAGTTGAAAAGTTCACATACACCTTGCAGAATCTGCAAAATGTTAATTATTTTATAAAAATAAAAGGGATCATGCAAAATGCATGTTATTTTTGTTATGTAGTACTGACCTGAATAAGACATTTCACATAAAAGATGTTTATGAAGAAGATTCTTAATACTGTGTTTTTACCTGAATGATCCAAAGCTGTGTTTTTTTTGTCCCTTGTTTGTCCTGAACAGTTAAACTGCCCACTGTTCAGAAAAATCCTTCAGGTCCCATAATTTTTTGTTTTGTTTTTCAGCATTTTTGTGTATTTAAACCCTTTCCAACAATGACTGTATGATTTTGAGATCCATCTTTTCACACTGAGAACAACTGAGGGACCCGTATGCCACTATTACAGAAGGTTCAAATGCTCACTGATGCTCCAGAAGGAAACACAATGCATTAAAAGCTGGGGGGGAGGGGGGAGACTCTTTGAATTAGAAAATCAATTTAAATTATTTTGTCTTTTGGGAAACATGTTAATATCTTCTGTAGCTTCTGAAGGGCAGTACTAAATGAAAAAAAAAAATATATATTTAGGTAAAATAAGACAAACGTACACATCTTCATTCTGTTCAAAAGTTTACACCCCCGGCTCTTAATGCATTGTGTTTCCTTCTGAAGCATCAGTGAGTGTTTGAACCTTCTGTAATAGTTGCGTATGAGTCCCTCAGTTGTCCTCAGTCTGAAAAGATGGATCTCAAAATCATACAGTCATTGTTGGAAAGGGTTCAAACACACAAAAATGCTGAAAAAAATAAAAGAATTCTTGGGACCTGATGGATTTTTCTGAAGAACAGCAGGCAGTTTAACCGTTCAGGACAAACAAGGGACTCGTGAACAACTATCACTAAAAAAAAACAAAGCTGTGGATCATTCAGGTAACAACACAGTATTAAGAATCAAGTGCATGTAAACTTTTAAACTGGGTCATTTGTATCAGTTCAACTATTATTTTCTCTTGTGGACTATATGTAAACATCTTTTATGTGAAATATCTTATTCAGGTCAGTACTAAATAAAAATAACAATACATTTTGTTCAATCCCTTATTTTGGTAAAATAATTAACATTTTGCAGATTCTGCAAAGTGTATGTAAACTTACATCCTGAACTGTATATGAAGAGGTCAGATGCAAAACCAGCTAAATCCATCTGACGTCTTTCTTTAAAAAATGCATTTTTATCAGGCTCAGATGTATAGGTTTCTATGTAAATACCTGTGCTTCTGATATTATGTGTTGAGAGCATTCACTCAGTATCATTATCTCATTTTTGACTGAGATAGCTTTTAGCTGGTTTTGCATCTGAACTCTTCATATGCTACTTGTGCAGCAGCAGTATGTAAATACTATCAGCGTATGTACTGGCAGAAGCAAGTTCCTGAGCTTGCTTTGTAGCAGTAGCAGTAATAATCTACAACAGCAGCAATAACCAACAGCAGCAGACCAAATACATTGTCATATCCATTACAATGCTAAAATCTTCTGTGAGTTGTCATGATAGAATTGTTAGAGTAAGTTAGAGTATGTTTACAGGGTACATCAGACTTACAATGAAATATACATACAATAAAAATCCTGTTTCATCACATGACTCCTTTAGCAAAGAGAGAAGTAACAGCCATGGGAAAAACATGGCAGAGTTGCTCACTGAACCGAACAGCTCAAAGTCCCCGACAGTTGTCACGGCCCAGACTGTCACAGTAGCTGGTGTGTGTATGTGTGTGTGTGTTTGCTGGTACTGCAGTTTGAATGCTGCGTCAGGGGAGACGCTGAACTCCACACGGCCTGTTCCTTTCCCTCATTAACACCCACCCCAGGTCAATTAATCAAACCCCGATCCTGTCAGTGGCTCCGCGTGTGTCACCCGCACCAGAGCCTCTCATTAGCACTCACTCCAGGGTGACTAATCGCAGCAAGATCCCTCCATCCACTCGGTTATTGCTTTAGTGAGCACTATTTAGTTTGCAAATCAAATAAAGCAGTGGCTAAAGTCTGCTTCTATACTGCTGTCGCAAGTTCAACTCTGCTCTTAATGTGAGCGTCTGAGAAGTGCTAAAGATATCTGAGTTTAGGCTAAACAATGAATTGAACAAAGGGATATTTGTTGATTAAACAAGAATCATGAACATTTATATGGAAACTATTATGCCTCATTTTACAAGATGTAATGTAAGTCTCAGGTGTCCCTAGAATGTGTCTGTGACATTTCAGCTCACAATACCCCACGGATCATTTATTATATCATTTCGAAAATGCCTATTTTGAGTGGAAGCAGAAACACGCTGTTTTCGTGCATGTCCCTTTAAATGCAAATGAGCTACTGCTCCCCGCCCCCTTTTCCAGAATAGAGCTGTGCCTTTACAGCTTCTAGCTCAGATACTCTTCTAAAAACATCTGTTCGGTTTTGATTATCATGTCTACCACACTAAAATTATGTGTGAAGCGTCATGCGAGTACTAAACTAAACTTCTCTTTCATGTCTTATTGCGCTTAAACTGTCAAATACACAAAGATTTATGTTTTAAAACACACGTTAAGTTATAAAACCACAGTTGGTTATGTCTGGGAAGGTCATGGCATTAGACCTGGTACACCGTTGGTGCTTGCAAAAACAATATGGCGCTGCCATGGGTGAAAACGTGCAGATTAAGGTGCTATAATATTATAATAAGATCCCCTTTCTATGTCACTGGGGGAGTGAAATCTGAGCAGATTGTTTTTTTACATGCTTGCAGAGAAAGCATAGCAAAACAAACTTACTGGGTTGTCCTTTTTCACATTTTCTGGGTTGGTAAATGCACCGGGAACCCGATTATAGCACTTAAACAGAAAATGTCTGATTTTCATTATATGGCCCCTTTGAAATATTCTGCGAAGGAATATAACACTAAAATATAATAGGAAGAAGGCAATAGCTTTGTTTAATGCATAGTATTTAAAACAGGATAAACATGCTCTTTGTTGCTCACTGTCCTTCACAGCTTCAGTTTAGCTAGTGGCATTAATTTATCATATCAGGAATCATTTTTTATGCAATATTGTGTAACATGCATCAGATGATTCATTTAAACAAGAAAGCAAAAATGATTCAAGGATTAATTTCGATTTATCAAAACTGATTAAATAATTTTTAAAAATTATGTATTATTTATTTAAAAAAGGACAATGTACATGACTCAACATTCAAATAAATGTAAATGCAACTAAAATAAACAAAAGGCTAATTTTCATCTGCACTACCTTTGAAATGAAGGAGAAAAAAACAAAACAAAAATGAAGGATAAAAAATAGTAAAGAATATAGAACACACTTATATTTATTTTATTTTTTTGCAATATATATATACAAAAATAGTAGTATGATAACATGCTATTTGGAACCATTGTGTTTCAGTTTTTCATGTGGGAGTTATGATGCATGATTTCTAAGATTCGACCTATGACTTACACAGCACAAATAAAGAACGAGTCTTCTTCAAATTTATTGGCATGACTAAAGAGCACATTGGGATGAGACGTGACGTCTAGCTCAACACTTCCCCTTCAGCAGAGACACTTTAACTATTCTTCATCTCACTGCATGTGGCAGCTTTAGTGCTAAATCCATATCCACCATCGGGAAAGCAGGACAAATAATGCAGGTCAGAGAGAAAAAAAAGCCCCAGAGTGCAGGCTGGAGCTGAAAGATCAGCCGCTGTGCTGCAGGTAAACAGCTCCCTCGGTCTTTGACGCACACTGGGCCTGGATGCTTAGTCAGAATTTAAAAGGTTATTGAATAGAGGGCAAAGTTTGATCCGTTGAGCGTCAACCCTCCCTGCTACTTTAGCATTTAGTCTAGACGAGCGCAAAATAAACACCGCTGGGGCCGCAATGCTTTCGAGCAATCAATGAAGTTCAAAGGTGATGTCCATGGAGTCAGTGCTAATGTTTAATTTTCCCTTCGTTTTGCATCCAAGTTCCAATCAAAACAGAATCAAATAAGATGACTTACGTTTGATTTGTTACATACTTAATATGCAAATTATGCATTTCAACATGGTTATATAACATATAAACAATATATTGTTTTAGGGCTGTCAAACGATTAATCGCGATTAATCGCATACAAAATAAAAGTTTGCCTAATATGTGTGTGTACTGTTTGTAATTATTATGTATATATAAATACACACAAAATAATTTTATGTAATATATATATATATATATATATATATATAAATAATTTGTATTAATTTTATTGTATTTATTTAAGAGAAATATGTTATGTATAAAATATTTCTATTTATATATGATATAAATGACATAAAAATTAAAATAAATATGTATACTTGTAAATATATAATGAATTTGTTTGTATTTATATATACATCATAATTACACAGTACACATACATATATTAGGCTCAAACATTTATTTTCTATGTGATTAATTATTTATTACAGTTAATTAACAGGGTTATTATAGTTAACTAAAAATATGCATTTTAAATAAAATTTAACTGAAATTAAAAAAATATATATTTTTTAAGTTAGTTGCCAAAGCAACATTTTTATTTAGTTTAACTAAAGTAACTAAAACTGAAATAAATATGAATATAAACTACACAGAAATAAAAAAACTATAACAGTATCTGAAAGAGTGTACATAATAGTATCTATAATAGTATCAATACTAGTATAATAGTACTAATAACAGATATGTTAATAAATGTAACATATTATATACATGAAAATGTAAATAAACATATAATATAAAAAATTACAATTTTTAATTATAAAATTAAATTACATTGTAAATTCACTAAATGTTAATTAAAATATGTGAATATTAATATTTTATTTATAATAGTATCTCAATTATACTAAAATAACTGTTAATACATTTATTTGATGTATCATATACATACATCACTACAAAAATGTCATAATGATAACAGTAATAATAATTATTATTATTAAACATGTTAAATTATATTTTAATTTTACTACATATTCAATAAAATGATTATTATATAATTTTTAAATATTACTGAAATATTATTTTTATATATAAAATAATCATTAGGATGCATTAGTCATTGTTTAATATATTACATTATATAATATACATTTAATTACATTTAAAATATATACTGTAACTAAGAATGGACTAAAATGCATTCTAATAACTTTTATTATAAGTAAAAATGACTATAGTGATATATACCATACCCATAGCACAGGCAGTTAGACGGGTAGTTTTACAGATAAAAGGCTGCTTGACCAGCAAACAAGCAGTTGTGCCATGCTAGCTTTACTTCTACTTGTTTTGGCATCCGGACATGACCCTTATGGGCCTTCACAGCACAGTACTGGTTAATGCGCCGAGGAATTAGTCTTAACTCAGTAATGAAAATACACCCACACACCCCATTCATCTTTGGGGGTGATCTAGAGAAAAGCAGGACACGTCTTGTGCCTCCCACGTCCATCTAAAGCCATTGCAGATGTATGCTAATGGACTCCCTGCGCTTCCAGCACGGCATCAGTGCGGCCCACTCATTCTTTAGACCGGTTCCTCTACCTTAATGAGGGGCCAGAGACGCTTCAGCAAATGCTGTGCCATTATTTCATTGCTTTGGGAGTGCATTTACAAATAGAATGACTTTTGAAATTCCAACACTGAGCATTCAGGCCTGATATCATATTGTTAATGACTAATTAATGAAAATAACTGATAATGTTTATTATGATTATAACATTTAGAATGATTATAAATATTAATGAATTGAAATATCTGCATTAATTTTAAAAAATGCAACACTTGTCAATCCCCACTGTATTTAAGCAATGCTTCATTTTAGGTGTTAAGCAATGGAGAAATGTGATTTCCTACAGTCAGTTACTCTTACACAAGGATGAGCTCCATTTGTTTTTACCTCTGTGTTTTTTTAATCCATTTATGCAAATAGGCTTACATGGTGCTATCAGCATTGCACCGCTTTGATAAGTGTCAAATGGTAAGGACAGCAATATTGTTTTCTGCAGTTATCCTTTTATATGTCTAACTGGAGGTTGTGGTGAAGCAATGGTGCAAAGCCATTTCCTGCACTTTGGCAATTTCACACCAGTTAAATCTTTGCATTTTACTCTTCTCCGGCCTAGAATTCGGTTGCATGACCAAAATGTTACAGTATGTCAGGGTAATGTAACAGAATACTCAAATTGAATCACATAAAAATTGTATTTTAAATAAATGCTGTTCTTTTGAACATTCTATTTATCAATGAATCTCAGTAAATCAGCATATCAGAATGATTTCTGAAGGATCATGTGACACTGAAGACTGAAGTAACGATGCTGAAAATTCAGCTTTGCGTCACAGGAATAAAGTACATCTTTACTACATCCACCTATAGCTACTACAGAATAAACAGTAGCCTACTGCAAAATGTCTATCATCATACAGCATATACCATCATGCCTCCCAGCCATCCTCTGGCCTAATTAGTCCTTGCAATTAACCTGACTCACAACCCACTGTGACAGGAATACATAACAGAGTCTGCTGTTGATGCAAGTGTTCACTGCACTTTGGCTCCTTTACAAAAGTGCAAATCATAAATGCATACATGGAATATTTTTTGGGTGGAGAGGTGTGAATCTATCAGTGTCAAAACAATACGCAGGTTTCCCACAGAGTTTGACCTAATTTCCATTGCCTTATCAGTTGGTTATTTACTCTTATTCATGGGCGACATTTGCAGCCACACTGCAATTGAAGTGGTTAGCCAAGCCCAGGCCCAGTTGTACGGAGGTACTATTCGGTGCTAAATATCCTCAAATGAAAGCAAAAGCAATTGAAGATCTGGCAGACTATCCAAGGTGTTTTTGCAGCGTTAAGCAATGTAGCCAATCACAGACATGTTTTAGTCTGTCATAATTCTCTTGCCTCTGAAAGCCCAGGATCGTTTTTTTAAGTGCAGTTAGTTAGTCAGTGAGCGTTTGAACCTTTTGTATTAGTTGCATATGAGTCCCTCAGTTGTCCTCAGTGTGAAAAGATGGATCTCAAAATCATCCAGTCATTGTTGGAAAGGGTTCAAATACACAAAAATGATGAAAAACCAAAAAAATTGTGGGACCTGAAGTATTTTTCTGAAGAATAGTGGGCAGTTTAACTGTTCAGGACAAACAAGGGACTCATTAACAACTATCACTAAACAAAAAATAAGTAAATAAATAAATAAAAGCAGCTGTGGAGGGTCATTTTTATAAATTCAACTAAAAATAAATTCATTTTTTTCTTGTGGGCTATATGTAAACATCTTTTATGTGAAATATCTTATTCAGGTCAGTACTAAATAAAAAATAACATGCATTTGGTATGATCTCTCTTATTTTGGTAAAATAATAAACATTCTGCAAGGTGTACATGTACGTAAATTTTTGACCTCAACTGTAGTTATTAGTGAGAATTGGTGCCTAAACTAAAGTGTTACCAATTTTGATTTATACTCACTCTTTTCAATATAATACATGTGAATGAAGACTGACCACACAGCTGTATTTTTTTATTGTACAGTCAGACTTCACAACTTTAAGTGAAGAAACTGCCAGCAGCTACAGTTGGTTAAATATTACTGAATATAAAGGTAATATAAAATATATATTTAGGATCATTAAAAACCAAAATAGACAAATGCATATTCATTAAAGACATTTGATGTACTTTTAATAGTTTTTTATATGACCAGGGGAGCCCTGAATATGTCAGCAGAGTCTGTGTAAACAAAACCAGAACAACAGTGCAGCAATAAACTTTACAATACCCAAAGCTTCTACGTGTATTGTAAAGCAAGGATATGAACTCTTAACTCTTCCTCACAAAAATTTAACAGTAAAATTCAATGCAAATGCACAGGAGGGCAGCTGACACGGAAAACTCTGTTAATAATAACTCACTGTAGTACTGCAGCCATGTTGCGCTGTCAATATTTACAGACCCGCAACAAGCGCGACAACTGTTAACGTTTCAAGCTTGTAAAACTTCTGAGAAAAAACACAAAACTAATACCTGCAGTGTGTGTTTCATGCGAGTTCTCCAGGGGTGTTTCTGCATCAGAGTAGTCTTTAAACTGAACTTCTCTCACGGTAACAGGCCAGATTTTACCAGCGATCGCGTCTCTGAACGACTGAATATAATCCATATTCAGATCTTTCCCAAAGCATAAACATTTAAAAGCAGAAAAAACAACGCAATAACGCCGAGCTATCTGCCCAGCGGTGACTGAAACATGCGAGCAGAAGCAGGAACTGAAACTGACAGCAGCTGCTGAACTTTTCGCCGTTTGTTGCGCTACATGATTTACGCACGCAACGTGACGCGACGCTACCAAAACGCTCTCTTCTCTACTGCAAGTGATGGAATGCTGACGTAATCAAAGACTGTGATTGGTCGACTGGCCGCGGGCAGGATTATACGCGCGGCAGACGCGTCGCGTCGGAAGCCGTGTACAGTGAAACACCTGAGGGGTAAAAAAAAAAAAAAAAAACAACATTTATTTGAAATATAACGCACTGTTTAAAAACCAAATTAATGTTTTGAAATGTATGGCCAGTTATGTTTACTGGCTAGTTTTGTGTTCGTAAATTCGTACGGTACAAAACAACATAATATCCCTTTCGAAAATTAACCATGGTTTAACTACAAAAAAGTTAATCCATGGAAACCACACTAATCATAATTAAACTATTGTATTTGTAGTAAAACTGTGGTTATATCAATGATAAATTAATACGCTAAGGTTACTACACTTTGACTACAATAAAATCATGGTTAATTTTCTTAAGGGATGCAGTGTTTTTTGTTTTTTTTCCGTAAGATTATGGGACTAAATATAAAATTCATTTCAAGTAGTAATTCAAGTACATTTCAAGTAATGTTTTTATATCTTCATATATAATGGAGCTGCTTTGTGTGATACTAGGCCTACTCAATGACCCAGTAAACACATACTTTTTATACACTAACATTACATTTTATACACTAACTTAAGCATAAAATATCTCTGTCACAGAAAATAATGGTATGTTATATGATTTTCTTGTCCCTCAGATACTTTTGAATTGCGGTTACACAAAACACCAGCAAATCACATGATTGGCAAAATAACAGTAAACTTTGAATTCAGAGGGGGTAAATTAGGCAAACATGCTGTAATTATGCATAGAGTCTCAATTATATTTTAACTTGATGAAAACAGCTTGCAGGGAAAGCGATCAGTAGATCTCCACCTCCCCAACGACATCTATACAGCTCATCTGATGATATGAGAGCCACTGCTAATTGCAAAGATTGTTCAGTGTCTTTTTAATTCATCAAGTTAATTACATCCCAAGGGGTGACAAATGAAATGTGCCTCTCAGGCCAAATTTACACAGATCCCAAAATCCCCAAAAAGTGCATGAGTGAAACTCCCTCTGCTGGTCAGCCATAACATTGCACACTCATAGATTTGTGCAATGTTCAGCCCAGCTGAGTTAGCAACAAAAATGACATGCATATATTTAACTGCAACTATACATTACATGTATTCCACTGAAAACATAACAAGCATATGGGTTTTGGTGAGATTTTTCATTTGGAGATAAACTCTAGTATCCCTACTGTACACAGAATCTAAAAGGACAGTGTGCTGCAATTGCATGGAAGGTCAAAAAACAGCATGTCATTCAATTATTTCTTAAATAATAACAAGTTAAGGGCTTTCCGATCCTTCTTATGCTAGGCTCAACACAGATACAGAAATGCACTATTGACTCAAGGTTCTCCACAAGCTTAGCTGTAATTAAAGAACAGTTTAATTTGATTGGCCCTATGAAAGATCCATCATTCTCATTACATAGAAGAGAAATAAAATAAGCCCTATTACTTGAAGGAGATTAAAGCAGGGCTTCCCTCCCAACCTATATTCCTCTTTCCTCTCATTGCCCACAGTATTCATTGGACTCCTTCTATTTCAATTTTCAGAATTGAAAAGAGTCTGGGGAAATAATAAGGAGCACACTAAATTAGTTCATTTGTTCTCCATTAGATATTTATAGGGATTCATCAAATGTTCCAAACCAGAACGAGACAGGATTTTTCTTGATATATACAAACATGCATCATCACTGCAGCCAGTATACTTTTACACGTCCCTAATTATTAAATCCGATCAACCAGGGTCTAAAATTAACACTCATGCAGCGCCAAATGCAAGAAAAATTGCCTTTGATGAGTAAATTAAATGGGGTTCCTTTCCAATCTGCCTGTAACTTCATTAGGAACTGTAACATAAGGCTTAAATCAAATTGTAAGAACGGTCTGACCCTCACTGACGTAAGAGACGTGCAAAGACAAACACTCAAGACTCAAGCAGCATCTTCTGCTTTTGTCAATGTTGGTAAAATGATGGTAAATCAAAGAATTATGGGGAAAAAATAAAAAATTCCCAGATTCCAAAATAAAATAAAATAAAATAAAATAAAATAAAATAAAATAAAATAACGCAGCACAACTGTTTCCAAAATGATTAATAAATCAGCATATTAGAATGATTTCTGAAGGATCATGTGATGCTGAAGAGTGTAGTAATGACCGATGAAAAATCAGTTTTACATCACAGGAATAAATTACATTTTAAAGTATATTGAAATAGAAAACCATTATTTTAAATTGTAATAATATTTCACAAAATTACTGTTTTTATTCTGTATTTCTGATCAAATAAATGCAGCTTTGATGAGCATAGGAGACTTATTTAAGAAACATGAAAAAATGCTCACCCTAAACTTTTGAATAGCCATGTATAATATGTAAAATGTAAAAATATTTAAATAATTACTTATTTCTTTTTTAACAAAAAATCAACTTAAAAATAGTAAAAAAATATTTGATATTTGCAGTTTTGTATAGTACTAATATACGTGTACATAATAATATATTAATAAATATATATACACACACACATACAGCTGGTCAAAAGTTTGAGATTAGTACAATTTGTACTGTATTTTAAATAAGTTTCTAATGCTCACCAAGGCTGTGTTTATTTCATCAAAAATACAGAAAAAATGTTATATAGTGAAATACTATTAAGATGTAAAACAACGTTCTTCTATTTTAATATATATTAAAAATAAAAATGTATTTCTGCTATCAAAGCTGAATTTTTCAGCATCATTAATCCAGTATTCAATATTCAGTGTCACATGATCCTTCAGAAATCATTCTAATATACGGTTTTATTATCAGTGCTGGAAACAGCTGTGTTGCTTAATATTTTTTTGGAACCTGTAATACTTTTTTCAGAATTCTTTGATGAATAAAAAGTTAAAAAGAACAGCATTTATTTAAAATAGAAATCTTTTCTAACAATATACACTACTGTTCAAAAGTTTGGGGTCACTCAATTTTTATTCTTCCTTTTTGTGCAAGAAATTAATACTTTGATTCACCAAGGATCTGTTAAATTAATAAAAAGTGATAACATAGATTTACATTGTTAGAAAATATTTATATTTTGAATAAACGCTGTTCTTTTTAACTTGTTATTCAGCAAAGCATTCTGAAAACAGGAATCATAGGTTCCAAAAAAAAATAATATTTGGCAGCACAACTGTTTCCAATATTGATAATTCTAATAAAATAAATCAGCATATTAGAATGATTTCTGAACAAATATTTTTGTTATTTGTTACATATAAGTGTTATTATATTTTATTATATTAGTGTTAAAGAAGAAATTAATTGAGTTAAAGTTTATTGAATTAAGTTTCTCAAGTAAAAGGGTGTATGGAAACTCTGGTTCCGGACCAAATGAGAGCCATAATCCCTTTTCTTCAGCCAAGACGGATCTCATTACTAAACCACCACCAGAACTGCCATCTCCACATTGAATGTGTCCAGACACCACACACACACACAGCACATCAACACAAGGACGAACATCTGCACATTACCCTGAGCCTCACAGTTTACAGGCCCAATTAGACAGACACAAATGGAGCAAAAACTCACTCCGGCTGGGCAGATGCAGCTAATAGAGAAGGCAGTGAAGCTCTGCTGCTGTAATGAATGAGCACTAAATACAATCAGATTACGCCAGACAGACCGTCTCCCGTTCGACAGCTGTATTTGTGATAAATGATAAAGTCAAATGTTATTTATGACACAAAATGTGGTGCAGAGGAAGCAATCGTACAGAGATTGTGGATGTGGAGATAAAAGACCAGCGAATGGATGTATGACGTTCAACGCCTGAGACACTCATTTCCTTCCATTTGAATTTTGTGGGATTTTTCTGGATGGTAAATTGCTTTCTACAATCCCAGTGCAGCTCCCTGCTGAGTATGAGAGCACTATGATAGAGATTTTATAATAGGGTCTCGCCGTAAAACTCAAAAATGGAGATCGATTCATTTTAATGAATCACTTCAAATAAATGATTCAAAGATTTGTTTGCTTTATCACTCACAAATGTTCAAGAAAGTCTCTGACTCATTTTACATGCCTGAAATTGCTTTAGCAATAAATAAATAAATAAATAACAACAACAATAACAATAATAATATTAATAATAATACAGTGTAAAACCCAATTATTATAATATCCAGCATGATTTGAGAATATTTCCAGTGTAAATAAGAACAATCTGAAAAAAATAAAATAAATCATATGAACAATGTCATAAATTAACTTATTTAAAAATAAACAGAAATAATCCAAAATATTACATATTTCTTATTAATTTTATGACGTAATGTGTCTTTGTTTGGAATTTCAAAAAGTAATAGGAAAATACAAAAAAAAAAATAAATAAAATAAAATTTAAAAAAAATAAATAAATAAATAGTATTTGCAGTAATATCCGTTTGGCCGAAATTTGGTTTCTTTGATTGAAAAGAGAATAAAAATCTAAATTTGTAATAATTTTAGAGCAAATACATACATATTGAGATACATGAATGGCATGTAAAACTAAATACATTTATATATATATATA
>JAHKKF010528888.1:0-16888 GCA_019740295.1 Labeo calbasu
CAGAAAGCAATCCACAAATACGCGCAGCGATCTACAAATGCACAGTACGCGATTCACATATAAATGCCGGGCAAAGTTATGTTTGTAAAATAAAAAAAGTATTTGTGAGTATGTTTTTTATTTGCAATTCTAATTTTTTTACTTGTGAATATAATTCATGTTTGTGGAACTCTAAGATTTATTTGTGGATCTCATTCTATTTATTTTGTGAATATGCTTTGTTTTTGTCAATCGCTTTACATTTATTTGTGGATCATAATGTATTTATTTGGAATTATGCAACGATTCTAACCCCATACTTTATATACAACTTCACTAATTTTAAGTAGTTTCAAACGTGTAACGAGACTGTTGAGTGTTTATTTGTTCTGTTATATGCTTCTGAATAGTTTCTTTTTCATATTTTTAGAATGTTTTCATACACCACATAAGACTGGGGGTAGTTGCCACTTCACTCCAGTGATTTCTCAGGTTTGAGGTTGTTTTTTTTTACTGCTAAGGTAAAAATATTTAGATCGGTCAGCACACAATCACATGTGAACATGTGGCACTGTGGAACTGTGGGTCATGTGGCAACATGCACCAGTAGGTATCCCTCTATGTGGGATAAGGGCTCTGTGGTATTCAAGCTAAATTAAAACAATTAGGAAACACACATTAGGTAAAAAGAAATGTACCCGGATGCGTGGCCATATTGGCAGTACTCGGATGTGAACAACTGCATGGATTTCATGGTTTATGTACTACTGAGTACGTTGTTCTGCAAATTTATGCTGTCTAAACTATGGAAAAAAAACATATGGAAGCTGCTAAATCATATAGAGAAAGACATAGTAAGCAGGAAAGGATGCAATATTTTGCCAAACTAAGGTTAGTAGGTGGTAAAGATGCGTATGGTCGGCGCTGATAGCCTTGTGGGCAGTGCGACAACATATGGTGCTATTGCACCTCGGGTGTCCTGAGATCGAATCCCGCCTCATGGACCTTTCCCAATCCCTCCCACTCACTTCCTGTAGTATCTCCACTATCTTGTCGAAAAAAAGAAGGTCCAAAAAAAGAAAAAAAAAGGTTACTTATTATGAGCAGTATTAATTACGATATTAACCTAATATTTCACATACCTAACCAGAAATGATTCTTGCCCTGGAAATCCTGGTTCAGTTCCAACTACAAATGCCTTTTGTTCAGTTTTTTGCACTCTTCTCCTTGAATTGTTATAAAAATGTGAAAAAAAATTTGGAGTATTATAGGCCAGTGGTTCTCAACTCCAGTCCTCGGGGCCCACTGCTCTGCACATTTTGAGGAACAAAAGGCATTTGTGGTTGGCCAAACTGAACCAGGATTTCCAGGGCAAAAATCTTGACAACATTCGTGTTTGTTCTTATCATTTTCGGTCGTGTAGGTGAAATATTAGGCTAATATCTTAAAGGGGTCATCGGATATCCATTTTCCACAAGTTGATATGATTCTTTAGGGTCTTAAAGAAAGTCTATAATACACTTTGGTTAAAAATTCTCAGTGGTTGTGTAAAACAACACCCTTTTTAGCTTGCCAAAATCAGCTCTGCAAAAATCATCCTGTTGTGGTCCAGGCTGCTGCAAGTGTTAATGATCTCTGCTCGCCCCGCCCATCTCCTCTCTCTGTGGAGTGACGAGCCTGTTTACTTTAGCCGCGTTTAGCCGCGTTTAGCCACTAAACTTGCTAACTAGCACATTATTGAGATAGGTGATTGCAGAGATTCATAAAAAAAACCCTTATACTCACTTCTGCTGTAGGTGAAGCTCGATCATGAATGATTTGCGCAAACATAGACGCATTTATATAGATCGGGAGGCTCATTCCCTTCACAAACAAACCACTGCATCTTCAGTGGCTGAGATGTCGGGAGTAAATGACGACCACTATGTTCATTATTACATCCAGCAACACAACACTTCAGTCGCTCAATTGGAGATATTCTTGTCTAATTTACGTGCCTGCTCCGGCATCGAAACAATGGAGGTCGAACTGTGACAGCTAATCTTAAGTCAGACGCTCATATCTATCAACTTTCGTGGGAGTGAGGTGCGTGCAAACCCTCTACTAATGTGGTTGATAATATGGTAGTTATAGTTTTACTTTGGAAGACAAAATACACAAAATTCTGTGAAACCAGCATACCGCTTCTTGAGAGAACACACACACACACACACACACATACTTGTGAAACTAACTTTTATCTAAATTTTATTTACTGAGGTGTGACAGTTAGCCTTACAATAGTCTATGTTGTCACCTTTTGTCACAGAAACGACAATGCATTTGTGTAAGATGTTCCACACACAGGGTCTGACAGTCATTTGCACTCATACTGAAAGTTAATTGTACACACATGCTTTGATGAAAGTTACAACCGCTTTTGTTTTTTCCGTTTTTTGATTCAGTGGTTAGAGCTGGTGTCTGAAATGCAGATGTGTGTGAAGTGTTAAACAGACATACATGCTGCATGGCAGGTTGTGTTGTATCAACCATGAAAATGATCTTGATGTTTTTAGACTACACTTATCTCTAAATGTTGCAATAAAATTGTATAACTAAGATGGTAAACAAATTACAAAACATTAACGGTGTGTAAAAGGAATGTTATCACACTGAGCTCATACTGTAGTGCAGGGGATGGAGTGTATTGGAAACCATGAGCAGATGCAGAGTCATTCATCATAGAAAATGACTGTGCTTCTGTGCCAGGAACATTTATTTTAATATTTATTTTAACAGGGCCTGCATTGTACAAAATAAACACAAATTAAAACCACCGACAATATGAAAAATCGAACAGGACTGATAGAATTTAAGAACTATTTACATTACTCTGCATGATTATATTATTTGTATGTCTACAAGTGCTACTAATGATTCATGTTTACATGACTGCAGTATTTTGTCTTTTTATGTTAGGTTAAAGATAAAGTTAATAGCTCAGAAGTAGATATATAGCTCTGTGGGTGAAATAAACCTTGTCCTATATGTGTATTTCCCCTCTCTTTCTCAGTCTCTGTATGGCCTTTGGAACAGTCTTTGTGAGCGGCTTTATTCAGCCTCACAGCTTCAGGCTGGTCCATATGAAGAAAGCCTCTGCTCATCCATATCAAACAGCACATATTGTGAACTGTGCTCCGGGTCCTGGCACATGTGGTTAACAATGAAACACTGGTAGTTCCACAGCAGAAGCAGCACCATGCCACACAGGGCCAGCAGGACCAGGCTGACCAGCAGGAGGCGCTGTTTGTCCAGGTAGCATCCGTTCTGACAGCTCTCGTCAGTGAGATGTGTGTACCTCCACAGAGATCTCTTCAGGACAGATCCCGGGCGCTGATGTGTATACAGAGACACGGCGAAATCTTTTGTTTGTGCTGCGCTCATTGTACGGGGAGTACTCAGAAATTCTTACAAGCTGCTTGCTGTGGGAAAAACAAAGTGGTAGGGCCGTAGAGATGAGATGAATATTGCAGTTATGTTGCACAGGTCTTGACTAGGGCTTTTGTGATTTTGTCAATCATAAATATGCAAACACAATATTCTCAGATATATAATTCAGCAGTGTTAGAGAATAAACCCACTACATTTTCGGTTGCATGAAAGTAGTTTATTTATTTTGGTAATAGTCCTGTCCAAAGCAGAGTTTCATAACCCCGGGTAAAAAAAAATGACAGGTGTGGAGTGTTTCGGGGTTTTAGAACAACGGTAAGCGCACTGTAAAAAGTATTAGAACCTCCGATTCTTTCTAAAGAATCGGTTAATGCCGACGATTTATGTAAACGAACAGAATCACCAATTGAACACACTATGTGCTATAATTTTAACTTAGTTATGTAAATTAGAGGGCTTTTATTGCAGTTAAGGCATTGTAAAAAGCCCTGGAGTATTAGAACATCTGATTCATTCTAATGATTCGATTCGTTGTGACGATTTATGTAAAGAACAGATTTACCAATTTGACTCCCTACTTACTGTAATTTCTACTTGGTTATGTAAATTAGGATGTTTTGTTGAAGTTATTTAGGCACTGTGAAAACCCCTGTAGTACTAAATCCTGATTCATTCTAATGAATCGGTTCATTCTGATGATTTAAATGAACAGATTCACCAATCTGACTCCCCTCTACGAATACTAATTTTGACTTGGTTATGTACATTAGGGTGTTTTTGTTGCAGTTATTTAAAGCATTGTGAAAAACCCTGTAGTATTAGAACCTCTGATTCATTGTAATGAATAGGTTCATTACAAAGATTTATGAAAATGAACAGATTCACCAATTCAACTCCCTACATACTTTTATTTTGACATGGTTATGTAAATTAGGGTGTTTTTGTAGCAGTTATTTAGGCATTGTGAAAAGCCCTGTAGTATTAAAACCTCTGATTCAGTCTAATGAATTGGTTCGTTCAGACGATTTATGTAAATGAACAGATTCACCGATTTGACCTACTTACTATAATTTCGACTTGGTTATGTAAATTAGGGTGTTTTTGTTGCAGTTATTTAGGCATTGTGAAAAGCCTTGTAATATTAGAACATTTCATTCATTCTAATGAATCAGTTTGTTGGATGATTTATGTAAATGAGCAAATTCATCAGTTCGACTCCCTACGTGCTATCATTTTTAAATTTGGTTATGTATATTAGGGTGTTTTTGTTGCAGTTACCTAGGCATTGTGAAAAGCCTTGTAGTATTAAAACGTCTGATTCATTCTAATGAATCGGTTTGTTCCAACGATTTATCTAAATAAACAGATTCACCCATTTGGCTCCCTACAAACCAGGGGCGTAGAAACGGGTGTGCCGGTGCCACCCACAGTGGCAGCTGGCACACCTAAAAATAGATGCAGAAATATTTTTTATAATCGTATAAACGTGGGCGGCGCTAAAGAGGGGCTGGCAGCTGCTTCAGCACCCCCAAGAAAGCACCCCCATAGCACCCACACACGTAAAAATAAAATAAAATAAAACAAAAACATTTGACTCATTACGCAAGCATAAGTGCCAAGTAGGCCTGCCCCTATCTAAAGATTTGTATAGTCAACTACTCACACGTTTATATTAAATTGATTCATATAATAACATACTAACCATCCTTTAAAATATAGGCGTAGGCTATAGCATATTCTGCGCTCAAGCGCGCGCATAAAGCTTTCACCGGCAAAAGTAATGATAATGAATGTGTTGGGGGAAAAGATGAAGCTGCCGAATGCCGACACTGCACTCGCCATCTCCACATGAACGTATTTAATAGAGTAATGTACCTTTTCATTCCGTAATTAGAGTTTTTTTTTAATTGGTTCGTTTAATATAGGCTACATTTTAAGCGTTCTATGGATTTCTTTGTGAGGCAAGTAGCTGGTTCATTGCTGTGACGCGCTCCATTTCACGGAGACGGCAGAAAGCACAATCTCTGTTTTACAAAAGCTCAACCTTTTCGTGTTATCGTGAGAGTATATAAAAAGTTCTTTCGGCAGGGAAAAAAATTGCAAGGGATGGCGCGGGCGCCTCCATGCCATGCAGTAAGTGCGATAGGCTAATAATCAATTTGATATGCGCACATATAGTGCATATTAATCTAAACGAAGCAGCTGTGGGAATGCCTGAAACAGGACCGGCAATGTGGAACAATGGCGAGTTCTTTTTTCCCCTTTTTTTCTTTCTTTCTTTCTACAGTTCTTAATACAGCATATTTTACCGTTTAAACATCAGCGTATGTGAACTTTAAAACTGCTTAATTTGTGCCTATTATGTGAAAAAGCTTATTCTGGGCAGTATAAATGCAACATGCTATTTTTTTCTATTTTCTGTCTGTCTCTCTCTCTCTCTCTCTCTGTCTCTCTCTCTCTTATTTATTTGTTTATTTATTTTTTGTTGGCTATAATATCTTGCAGATTGTGCAAATTGTACCTATGTAAACTTACGACTTAAAAATTGCGGAGCGTGTGTCTCGAATAAAGTGAAAATTACATAAGTCAAGTGTCTATTGCGGCAATAAATTTTTTTGATTGTTGGTTCACATGAAATTCTGTCAGTGAGGAGAGTTGTAGGGACCCGCGCCGCGCAAGAAAAATAGGCTACAACCGCATCTCTTATCATTTTAATATGTAACTATCTGTAATGTTAGTAATACGCGTCAGATTTTTTTTTTTGTGCACATCAATTGGGTTGCAATTTGATAATAAATGTGGCACACCCAGTTTTTCCGAGGTACACCCAGAGTCTCTTTTCTGCCTACGCTACTGCTACATACTATCATTTTGACATGGTTATGTAAGTTAGGGTATTTTTGTTGCAGTTATTTTGGCGTTGTGAAAAGCCCTGTAGTAGTAGAACTTCTGAATCATTCTAAGGAATCGGTTCATTCTGACGATTTATGTAAATGAACAGATTCACCAATTCGACTCCCTACATACTATAATTTTGACATGGTTATGTAAATTAGGGTGTTTTTGTTGCAGTTATTCAAGCATTGTGAAAAGCCCTGTAATATTAAAACCTCTGATTCAGTCTAATTAAATGGTTCGTTCCGACGATTTATGTAAATGAACAGATTCACCAATTCGACTCCCTACATACTATAATTTTGACATGGTTATGTAAATTAGAGTGTTTTTGTTGCAGTTATTTAAGCATTGTAAAAAGCCGTGTAATATTAGAGCATTTCATTCATTCTAATGAATCAGTTCATTGGATGATTTTTTGTAAATGAACAGATTCATCAGCTCGACTCCCTAACTACTATAATTTCAATTTGGCTATGTAAATTAAGTTGTTTCTGTTGCAGTTATTTAGGCATTGTGAAAAGCCCTGTAGTAGAATCTCTGATTCATTCTAATGAATTGGTTCGTTCAGGCGATTTATGTAAATTAACAGAATCACCAATTTGACTCCCAATGTACTATAATTTCGATTTGTTTATGTAAATTAGGATGTTTTTGTTGTAGTTATTTACTAGTCCATTTACATGTTCAAGTTTGATACTGTCATTCCAAAAACAAGTTTTTTTTAAGGCTCTGATTACATTAGAAATTATACCCCTGGATAATTTTAATTTATAAAAACACATTCTTGGTAACCTTGGCTTGTAGCGTAGCTAACTACTGTTTCAGAACCGTAGCTTTAATGTAGTTAAGCAACTTAAAATTATGATTCACTTGTAGCTCGTCTTTAACTTTATACTTCAACTGAGGGGTGCATTAAAAACACCCTAGTTTACTGAAAAATCACATTAACTACATAGATACCGGTGAGAGGTAAATACGCTGGTTCGCCTACCGTGGCAGCGATAAAACAGCACAAATGCAATATAAACACCAATAAAAGCCTACCTTTCCAGTTGATGTGGAAGCTGTAGGACTGCTAGCTTACGAAGACAAACAAGCATCAGGTTGCAAGATGCCCCGGGGTTTGTCCATTCACTGACCTGTACTGCTGTTTGGATTACTTCTGCTCAAAATGTCAAAACAAACAGATGAACAGCTCCTCCTCTCCTGTCTTGGCACAACACCTTCTCCACACCAGATTGTGACCATGCATGTCTGTTTAATGTGAGAGGCGGATTGTGCAATGATAATTAATTTAATGTGGTTTAAAAAATGATATCTTCCATGCATCAGAGTGTTAAACTAGTGGCTGTGGATATGAATGAATATTCCCCACAGTACAGTATTTTTAGGATACGTATTGTAGGAGAACTCAAAACTGCTTCCACAGATTTCAGAAGGCCCTGAAAGATTAAAATAGATTTAGTCAGTTGTTCTTTGCTTTGATCGTGACAGTGAAACAAATGGCTATGCGTGCTTTCATGCTGTGCAATATCCCCATGAGAGCAGAGCGGTGCCAAGATACTGATGATAAACATTATCATGGCATATTTCACATCTTTTTGAATAATGAATGTAGGCACTAAAATGTACTGAATTTTGTTCATAGTGGTTAACCCATTAAATATGTAATATACAACATATTCACATCACAAATAGCAATGTAAAAACAATACTTGCTATTTAACCAAATATTCAGTAGTGCACTCACGTAGAAAAACGTGGTCATTCAGTGTGAAATTTCACTTATAGAAGCTGTTATTTATAGAGAGAGCCGGCTGACCTTTGCTCTTAATCTTGTAGTGAATCCTCATATCTGATTTTCTGTATTTCTGAAAGACTCACCCACCACTTCTGCACTGTTTTATTAAATAGTTATGAAGATATTGATTTTATGAAACTTCAGTCTTACTTGCAAAAGCAGGGTAGAGAGAGAATAGCGAGCATAAAGTTATTCAATCCAAGCTTCATTTTTTTCATTTGATACATATTTTATTGGCACACTGGAGTATAGCAGTTATACATTTTTAAACATATCTTTGTTTGAATTCAATTCAGATTTGTTTTGTTTTTTTTACACAAACAGTATTGGAATAGTCAAAAGCACATTTGGTGGTGGAGAATATGGTGAAAGCAGATTTAAATGGCCTTGCTGTATCTTAAAGCTTTCGAAATAATGCATGTTTGCATACTACAACAGTGAAAGGGTTACATTGCTTTGTTTGTCAGAGATGTGCTTCCTCTTGAGCCTCACAAGTACTTCAAGCGCACACTTTAATTTATTCCTGCCACCGTCGTGGGTTTTTACCACACATATTCCAATTACATGATCAAATATTTGCTTGATGGACACAGCAGTGCATATGGCAGCATATATTTTGATAACTATGAACCTATAGAGAATTTGCGTAGGTATGTGCTTAAACACGCTTCATAACGAATTCACCTTCACATAAAGCAGTTCACAGTAAAACTGGACTTTAGACACTTTGCTGAACCCAAACCAACAGAATATTTTCAAGCAAAGACCACCAGACCCTGAATTATGATTCTAATGTTTTTCTATAAAACTCTCGATTTTAATCTAAAACATATATTTTTCTCATATTAATGTGTTCACCTTATAAAATAGCTCCATTACTGTTACAGTACGCGCAGTTCACATTCTAAACTTCTCACAATAGTTAGCAAAGCCCTCAGATTGATTGTTTGAGACAAACGATCTATACTAATACGCCTATTACTGGTCAGTATACTTTTAAAGCCCACAGAAAAAGACGACTGACTCATCTTATAAATTACCACTTTTGCCGGTAACCATTTAACTAGTCCACAGAGCAAAAGCTCGACGACAAACAATGGAAATAGCATCTAGTGTTATTATTACACACAGACAAAACAGAGTACGGCTCATATATTATGACGACATGATGAAATATATATAATGCGAGGAAAGGTTCCCAGCGTGGTAGCAAAAAGACGCTAGCTACCAGCAACAATGAAACAGAAATTATTACAGGGAATTTCAAGCAAGGTTCAAGATATAGCTCAAAAGATCCTGTATTAATATCAGCTTCATTACATCTACGCCACTCTTTACCATAAGCGGGTTCCTTTCGTTCGTTTGAAGTTTCGTCCTTAAACTTTTACGACAGGCTTAACAAGGTCGGATCTGCTACATTAGCCCCTGGCTAGATAGACCCCGTATTATATGCTGTAATTCAGATAATTCTCGTCGAAAAAAAGAATTATTGTTGTACAAAAGATAAAAAAACATAAATTAATAAATAAACATCCACAGTATGTGTCCGAAGCAACCTCAGGAGAGTGTTTTGAAAACGGCAGTGAAGGGAGAGAATCGCATATTAAGAAGCAAAGTGCAACGATGATCAAAATCTGCCAAACTTTCACCTACAGTATTATTTATAGCAACGCAATTTCTACCCTAACCTACTTTTTCAAATCTAAATATACAAAGTAGTCGAAGATATGTTTTGTGTTTGCTCTTTTCAAATGGGAGAACATCAAAACACTACTGAAGTGTTGAGATACGCTACATATATCTTAGGTGGAGGTAGAAAGACTATATTACATATGTACTGTATGAAACGTAAGCATGTCTGTATCACAAAAGTGAAAAACTATTCTGTATTATTATTAATTTTTTCTGGTTAAGACTGAATGATGACCTAATGTGGAGAAACGCAAGCCTGAATATATATTTACATATTTCACAAAAAACTCTTTAGATATGTGCAAAAAATTGTAAAAAGTGAAGCACTTTGTGTGTGTGTGTGTGTGTGTGAATGTGTTGGTCTAGTGTGAACTGTGTGGCAGTGTGAATTTGGCACAGTGTGTCCATACAAGTTTCACATCCAGTGTGCATATGCTGAGACGGGGTGGATTTTGCTCAAATGTCGGTGCTGAAGGTGTTGTCTCAAGCTGAGCCCACCGCGTCTTGCTTTTCCAGTCTTTCTCTCTCTCTTTCTTTCTGCCTGTCATATTCTCTTTTTCTCTCCACTTTCACACCACTGTGCTCACAGAGGGGTCTGACAGGTTGAGCTGGCCGGTAATGTCCGTAGGATATGGCTACAGATGTGGAGGAAACAGAAAGAGGGAAAGTAAGAGCATATATATTTGCATAATCCTAATATGCACTGTACCTCCCGTGGCCGGTGTTTAGTTCACGTTGTTATGACGGAGGCGATCTCTCCACCCACTGTGAGCCATGTTTATCTGTCATCTAGAATCATTTGGCTGTGTTTTAAAAAACAGACAGGCCTCCTTGGACTGTCATAAGATAACTGGACTGAACAAGGTCACGGATTCATTACTGCACAATTGCTTCCTTACAGGATCATTGCTCGCGCTTATAGAATGTGTTTCCATAAACGGGTACCGTATATCACATGAGAAAATGTCTGCACAAGAAACCTGTAATGGCACAAACGAGAGCGCTCTGTCTCCCGGCCCATGGCTAATAATTTACCTGACCTAGAAGTATTGTCTCCATAGTAACTGTCCTAATGAAATATGACAGCCGGACCTGATATGCAGCACAAGGTGCAGTTTATTCCAGTTCGACACAGGTTTCACCCTCAATAGCTCTCTATGATTCTATAGTATTATTGTACTAAAAGGTTTATTTATTGTCATACTCTCCACATAGGAAAATATTATACTCATCCATATCATTATTCCAACCCTAGATGGTTTTCTTTCTTCTGTGGAACACAAAAGAAGATATTTTGAAAAATGTGCCAGTGTGTGTGTGTACAGTTGAAGTCAAGTTTACATAAACCTTGCAGAGTCTGCAAAGTTTTTATTTGACCAAATTTAAGAGGGATGATGCAAAATGTATGATTTTCTTTTATTTAGTCCTGACCTGAATAAGATATTTCACATAAAAGACGTTTACATATGGTCCACAATAGAAAATAATAGCTGAATATATAAAAATGACCCAATTCAAAAGTTTACATACACTTTATTCTTAATATTGTGCTGTTACCTGAATGATCCATAGCTGTGTTTTATTTAGTGATAGTTGTTCATGAGTCCCTTGTTTGTTCTGAACAGATAAACTGCCCGCTGTTCTTCAAAAAAATCCTTCAGGTCCCACAAATTCTTTGGTTTTTCAGTATTTTTGTGTATTTGAACCCTTTTCAACAATGACTATATGGTGAGTCCCTTGGTTGTCCTCAGTGTGAAAAAATGGATCTCAAAATCATACAGTCATTGTTGGAAAGGGTTCAAATACACAAAAATGCTGAAAAAACCCAAAGAATTTGTGGGACCTGAAGGATTTTTCTAAAGAACAGCAGAGAGTTTAACTGTTCAGAACAAACAAGGGACTCACAAACAACTGTCACTAAACAAAGAATAAATAAATAAATCATTAAGGTAACAACTTATTTTCTCATGTGGACTATATGTAAACGTCTTTTATGTGGAATGTCTTATTCAGTTCAGTACTAAATAAAACATAACATGCATTTTGTATGATCCCTCTTATTTTGGTCAAATAATTAACATTTTGTATGTGTAGACCCAACTGCTTTTCAATGAATGGGCAAAAACATTGTTCAGAATATCTAAGTGTGTATTCGGCAGAAGAAATAAAATCATACAATTTATAAACAGGGTCAGAAACTAACAAGGGCTTGAGGCAAAAATGTCACCAAAATGAACACAAATGCACCATACATTCAACACAAAGAGGCAAGAATGACCTTGCACAATTAAACAATGTTTTACGGCTGTCACGATTAAAATTAAATGTGAAAATTAATAAAAAGTGCTGATTCATGTAATTAAATTTAGATTCACTCACACTGCATCAGATTGCTTTTACACATGCAGCGTTGAGCCTTAGAACGCGTTTCTGTTGAATGCATTGGCCAATCAGAGGCGCTTAGATTAGTTAGGGCTGAAAACGCGCCAATCAAACGCCGGAACATTTGTTGATTGTGCACACTCACGAATTTCCTCATCATAAACAACACAGTGCAGATATAATGTAAATAAAAGATTGATTTCATAGCTTCAGTGATTATAACGGGAGTTTTTGCATAACTTGTGCTAGACTTGGCTAACGTCACGGACCGACATGTTTGTCTATGAAGCCATAATGTGACGAGCCCAAAAAGAAAACGAAAAATTGTTTTCTATATCGATATTAATAATCATTATTAAAGAGCTATAATCTACAATAATAATTTTGTCATAATATTGCAGCCCTATGAGCGCCTATATAATTTAGATAGAATTTTAAACAGTCTGTTGTTATTGACAACAGTGTAAAATACTGATCAAAGCAATTGGGTAAATTTAAGTATTTGACATTAAAGAAAGCATATGGTTTTTATAATAATAAGGAATAAGGGAAAATCAATTTCAGGGGGCAAATATTGCCTCTGTTAATGTCTGACCCTGGTTATGAGTAAAGGTTACTGAAGATGTTCATTTTTGGGTGATCTGTGCCTTTCATTCACTACAGCTTTAAAAAAAGGATTGATCTTTACACAATATAGTTTTGGATATATATCAAAAGAAGTGGCTTTAGTGGGTGTTGTGATACCCTCGCTCATAACAACGTTGTTTATGGTGTTCCAAGTCAATTGTCAGTCATAACCACAGCGCCCCCTGTCTACAAACAGGGGAACAGCTTTACAGCTCTATTCTACAACAACCAGAAGGGTCATGCTGGTAGAGGAAGAGAGAGGCAGTGTGGCATGTGGTGTGGACACCGACATTCAAAACGCCATTCAAATCCATTTATAAAAAACACTGATAGAAAAGAAAAGGATGATTAGGACTGTGATGGGTAAACATCAGTTCAAAAAGACATTTTGGCACCGTTTAGCTAGTAGACTTTGTATCTGCTCCTATTCTGCCTTCATCTTTGGAAAATGTCATATCAGGTTTTATTAAAAAAAAACACATTTTGCACCCTCACCTCTGTAAACCATCTTACTATTGTGAGGATATTGTTTTTCCAATCAGAATAAGTTTTCAAGTTGAGGGTGCATGCAACAAAGCCCCAGGTCAGTCATTGCCATAACCAGAAAATGCCTAGCGAGCAATTGATTAAGAATTCAGCCTAAACCAATTAAAGTAATGCAATGAAATAGTCTGTTTGTGCTTGCACATTTGTTTATATTGAATCCTCAGAGCCGGTAGCTGTTTGGTTTGAGAGCTTTGTCTTATTAAACCTGTGGGACCGAAGAAACACAATGAGGAGGCGTTTGTGTGAACGAACTCATTTGGGAATCTAGCTCTGAGAGTTCAATACATTGTAAACGTAAACCCATCTTAGCAGCGTTTCCTGAAAATGAAAGGTGTTTTTTTTATTCATAGAACTGCAAAGAAAACATTGGATGGTTAAAAATAAAGGGATCTTGGTAGTGCAGGCCTGCCGGGGGAACAGCCCAGGTTAGGTTATTTTAGCGTCGCTCGTCTTTGGCCGTTAGCGGCGATACCGTGCGTCGCGGGAGGCATACAGGGTGACTTTGTGACAGCAACCACATAAAATGGGACAATAAAAGAAGGATGAGGCACATGGAAATAACCGTTACAGGACCGAGCGGTGAGAGGAGAGACACACGAGTACACATAAAGAAAGGAGAAAAGAAAAGAGCACAAAGTAAAGTCACATCCAGGTTAGGCGCGGGAGAAAGACCAGCACAGGCGCTTAGAAAGGAGAAGCTACCTCGCCCCCTCCTGCAAGGTCAAACCCACAAGCCCCCCAAAAATCTGCTCCTCGGTTCCCTCTCCACACTTTCCCTGGCCGCTAGATCCCTGATTGGGCTTTCCCAACAGATGTCTGGATGGAGTATAGATGGCTGACTGACAGACATGTGGCCATGACTGTAACTCCATGTGTGAGGGTGAAGATAGTCTGAGATGAGACGTTTGTTTTGGAGAGGAGAGATGAGATGACAGGAGAAAGGAAGAGAGTGAAAGAAACAGGGCAGGCCGAGGAGGAGGAGAAGGAGGAAGAGAAAGAGGAAAAGAGCGAGAAGATAGAAGTACAGGCAGGGCGTCATTTTCTTAATCTTCTTACCGTGTCTTTGGATGACCTACGTCTCTTGATGTTGGAGGCCAGGTTGGTACTGATGGACCTAAAAGAGGCTTTCTTTTTGGGGTCGGGCTCTGCTCTACCACTTTTCCTATCCTAAAATAAATATACAGTATATGTAGAACAATTATTCGTGCTCTCTGGAAGAGCGCGTTTGGTTTCCAACCATCACCACCCACCTCGACTACTAATGGTACTACCCTGCTAATTTTAGTGCTTATCACAATTAACATGGCATCTCCTGTCCACTCTCCATCTCCATCTTGGCTGTGAGTCAGAACGGTGCTTTCGCGCACCCACAGCGCTCTACAAGGAAAGAGCACACTGGCATAGACTGGGTGAGAATATGTACATAACGTCTTACTTCCACTCTTTCAAAATCCTGACACTCTAGAGAGGGGAGGAGGAGGACCGCTGTGGATCGTGTGATCGGACCACACTCATCCACAGTTCTGCAACTCCGTAAAATGGAAAGCCAAAGCATTAGCAACGGAAAAAAGCAAAATGAACGCAATCGGATGGGGGGAAAATAAAACAGGCTTTGTTTTGAAAGGGAGGAGATGTTCTGTTGTCAAGGAAAATGAACAACTCATCTATAAACAGTCGAAACTTAACACAGTTCCTTGGCATTATACCCCGGTGAGAGTATAATGGGCGTATGAAGGAAGGAGGAAGGGATGTGCCGGCTCATAAGAGGAGACGTCGGGAAGGGGGTTGGTGAATTCAACCAGAAGACATGCAATACATGGAACCAAAAAGGGAATGCAAAATGAATGACATGACAGTTGACCTTGGCTGGCACCGTCACTCCCTCATTGACTAGCACATTTGGACCCCTACAGTGAGCGACTCAAAGTGTGACCATCTGCAACTGCACTTTACTTTACAGCTACGTATGAATTATTCTACCACAAAAAGGTTAGTAAACCAGGTTAGTTGATGCCAATGATGTATAAGAGCTTCCACAGTTTTTTTTTTCTTTAAAACAAACTTTTATACCATATTCAAGAAAATTTCAATTTGATGACTTGTAATGATGTCATGCTGTGTAACAATCAATTACAGAACAAAAATAATCTCATACAAATAAAGGGATAGTTCACCCAAAAATGAAAGTTTTGTCATTAATTACTCACCTTCATGTCGTTCCAAACCCGTAAGACCTACGTTCATCTTTAGAACACAAATTAAGATATTTTTGATGAAATCTGAGAGCTTTCTGACCCTGCATAGACAGCAATGCAACTACCATGTTTAAGGTCCAGAAAGGTAGTAAGGACATTGACAAGATAGTTCATTTGACATCAGTGTTTCAACTTTAATTTTATGAAGCTACGAGAATACTTTTTGTGCACAAAGAAAACAAAAATAACATCATTTCACACTTGGTTCGACTCGAGTTCGATTGCTGCCCCTGCCCCCGCTGGACTACGTCCATATTATTTAATTTGGGTCCGAATTGCGATTCGTTCGTCATCAAGCCAGCAGCTGTTTACCCCGTTGCTTAGTAACAACAGCGCAGAAGAAGGCAGCAAAATGCTTAGAGACAGAGCAACATGATTGTTTTCCCCCAGTGTGGGCATGGGTGTGGCCTAAAGGTGCTCTGTCTCTATAGCATTGCTCTCTTTACTTTTATATATGTTTTTGAATCATTGGATTTGTTTCCATTTCCAAAGCTTCTGTACATATCGGCACTTACATATGTCTTATGAATAAATTGCAAATGTTCTAAAGTAGAGGTCGACCGATGTATCGGTTTTGCCGATTATTTATTTTGTTGATTGGCAAAACTAACGATTATCGGCAAAAATCCATGCCGATAATTTTTTACGGGTTGGGTCCATTGCTGGAGCGGCTGAGGAGGTCGTCATTATACAGCAAAGTCCCTATAGTCTTTGTTATACAGCACAAGAGCGGCCTCTAGTGGCGGAAATCACTGACAGCACGTGCCGTTTGTTTAGACACGTAACACGTTTTAAAGGCAGCTTTAAAACATTGACAACAAAATGGTGTGTACAGTATACTGTAGTGCATATTTTCATGTCATTACTGACCGATGAATTTGTTGACTAGATGCTGCATTAGTGGAGAAAGGACAGCAGTATAATTTTGCCCGTTTGGTCATCAAATAAAGTCTTGTAGACCGCCGCTTGAATTGAATGCGACGCGTCCAGTGTGTGTGATACCGGATAGCTGCGAGTTCTTCTAAACGTGGCGCTATACTTTTTTGTGACTAACATATTTTTATATTTTAATTAGATAACCACAAATGTTCTACAATAGGAGCAGTTAAATTGTGAAAGTACACAATATCAATATGTATGCAATTTCAATATTGTGGCCTTTGTGTAGATATTTAAAGATGGCCATCTTTAGCTTGATTGTTGATGTAATGGTAGCACTTTACAATATGAGCCCATTTGTAACATTAAGATTGATAAAAGCTGTAGAATAGAAGTATTG
>JAHKKF010528888.1:16938-31126 GCA_019740295.1 Labeo calbasu
TTTAGTTGCTTTTGTTAACATTAATGAACAATGAACTAACCCTAATGATCAATATATAATTAATATTGATATTTTTATTCATTTACAAAGTATGGTTAAGTAGGCTATTTTTTTTTTAAAATAGTAGAGCATTATTTATTTTCCGTTCAGCATCCATTTAAAAAACTATCGGTTGATTAATCGGTACCGATTACCGATTAATCGGTATCAGCCAGTGTGGTCCAACCTTGTTATCAGTATCTGTGAAATCCAATATCGATCAACCTCTACTCACAGATATGAGATATACAGATCTCTGCTTGCACGCATCAGTCACACTCATCAGGAAAGTGAGTGAGACACACACGAATACACATTTTTATCAAATAATACGTCATTATTAGTGGTTCAGTTCTGTTCACATCTGCAGCAAACTGCAGGAGTTTACTTGAACCATCATCCTTCTCTCTTAATTCATCATCTGTATATTCTGGTTTGAATAAGTAAGGCTGGGCAAAAAATTGAGTCATTCTCTCTGTCGAAATGTTCAGACATGTTTACGAAGACTGTTTTATGTACAGCGTGCATCTTCCTCTGCATGTAAACAAGGCACAGCGCATCTGAGTTCTACGTCAGAACGCCGCCTCCTGTGTCAGCAGCAGTTTACGTCGTAGTACTCTCGTGAACGCACAGCAGAGACTGACAGAAGAAACTGTTGAATAAAGACGTTATTTTTGTTTTCGTTGTGCACAAAAAGTATTCTCGTAGCTTCATACAGTTATGGTCGAACCACTGATGTTACATACTACCTTTCTGGGCCTTGAATGTGGTAGTTGCTTTGCTGTCTATGCAGGGTCAGAAAGCTCTTGGATTTAATAAAAAATATCTTTATTTGTGTTTCAAAGATGAATGAAGGTCTTGCAAGTTTGGAACGACATGAGGGTGAGCAATTAATGACAGAATTTTCATTTTTTCCCTTTTAATACATTTTTCAAGGTGAAAAATATTTTTGAATTATTTAATATCATATTTTTTGGAGAGTAACACCACATGACATTTTAAAACCTAAACTTGCCTTGTCATAAAAAGGTCAAATTATATGATATTTAAGAGACTTACTGATCATGAAACACAGTTCCTATTTTTTTCTGCATGATGGTTGGAACACATGACTTCGATATTTTTGAAAATAAATAATCAGAAGCAAAAATTCAATATGAATAATAATAAACAATTATGCAAAATGATTTAAACACTGCTCTCCAAAAATGAACTTTAATCCAAAGTCCAAAGCCAACCAAAATGCTTCTGTAAAGTAAAGTGCATTAAACAATTTTTTGTAAGATAATTAAAATTCTTTTATCATTTGTGAATCATTAGTCACTGTCTGGCTCTTTTAAACAACATTGCAAAAGAAACAAGACACAAAAAATGCCCACAATAAGATTCTCATCTGTTTTCACATAATGCATTCTGGGTTCTGTAGAAAGGGTGACCGTACGAGCTCCTTTAACCGTCAGTGCTTTCATCCATTGCATTTCAAAGCCCTGTGATGAGGTAGTGCCTCTGGAGTGGGCAGCTAGCCCACATCACATGGGCTCCTGATCTGCTCCTGGCTCGCTCTGGTTTGAAATGCAAATGCATCCAGGGCAGATCTGTCTGTTCATGCATTCGGGAAGCAGTTGTGTGTACGGCTTTTGCATACGTTGCATGTGCACCTGGAATAAGCGTGCTGGCTTTTGTGTGGAATAATTGATTTTAGCTTTCAGGGTGAAATTATTCATCGGCGCAGTTGGTCGCCATTAGAGCTAGTTAAACATCCATATTTGCCCGTTCTGATGGGAATTACATGGAGGCTCATTTGCAATTAAATCACACAAGTATTATTTTTCTTTTACTCAAGAAACAGTGGGAGGAAAATCCATCAAAAAGACCTCGTCCTGTGGTCAAATATTGTTTTTTTGTTCATTTCAAATTATGAGCCTTCAACAATGCCAGACCTCTGACTTGAAGTGGGCGGCACGTGTGGGTGTATTATTCATGCAGCATTGTCTTGTGATTCAAGTAGGCGATAAAGCCCAAAGGTTAAAACACTTAACTCTCTATAACATGACTCTCTGATGTGTGAAGTCAATCACATAGCTGTCGGCTTTAGACACTTGATCCATTGGTTAGATTTAGTCAGGTTTTTTTGGCTTGTGGTGAAATACGTGCCTGCTAATATTGAGTCTGAAGTAACAAGGCCACGTTCGACGACTTGCTTCCCATTAGGAAAAGTAATCTCGCTTAAACAACGCACTAATTTTCACAGCAGCTCAGAGCTGTAGTTATGTGTTGTGCAAGCCAGCCAGGTTTCAAGTCTCGAACGGGCAGACCTTGTTACTTTCTGCCAACATCCGGGCTTCGTGTTGGCCTGTGACCCATTGTGTATGGATACAGCTGGAGGCCAGCAGTGGACAGACACTGATCTGTATAGGGCGTGAGGACGCTTTGATCCCCGGTAGAGCCCAGCAGGGACATTCAGTCGGCCTGCTCAGCATGCATCTTCCTGACTCCACAGCAGCATCACAGGCTCCTTTAGTGTGTGTATGTGTGTGTATTTGTCAAGCTGTTCAATAAAAGCAATGCCACTGGCAGTAGTGAGGCTGCAGGAGCTGCTTTATCATGCTGCGCAGTTCGATTGGACGGTAAAAGACGTGTCTTTGCATGGATCTGCAGAAAACCACTCTTACTTTTGGAATTATTTTGGACAATTATTTTTTTTCTTGAGACATTTTTATGAGGTTATATTCATTTAGCATCACACTGTATTATAAACACAACATAACTGTGAATTATATTTTGCTTTCTTTGAGTATTTATGCCTTGATCTACCTGATCTCATGACGAAAACGAACCTGTGGAAACTTTTTCGCAAGATGCGAAATACGTACCAATAACTACATATCACTGCAGTTTCCAACAGAAATTAACACTAGAGGTGGTTTTCGTACACAGTTATGATTACAGCTCCATATGTTACACTTTCCAAATGTAACAAACTTGGTTTGGTAGCTCAGCCGGCACGGAACTGGACTTGGGATGCGGAATCCTTGGGTACGAATCCCATGAAAAACAAAACTCATGATGAAAGAGCTGAAAGATGAGAGATCAATAAACAAGCTAAAATGGCTTACAATTGCTTTTTTACATCACATTCACTTTTGTTCATACTATCAGGTAGGTTTAGGTATAGTGCAGATGGTACGTCATTTTAAAACATAACAGAGCATTATAGTTATAGCACCACTTAACGGACATTTCGAGGCAGAACTGCAGTGACACATACAAAACCAATGTCACATAAAATGTACCATATTTATGTTAATCTGTTCTGGGGGGAAAAAACGAATACGAGTTTTAGCACCACTCAGTGGACATTTCACATCGAATATGTCACGAAACATACATGACTGTTTGTATTTCGCATCTTGCGTAAAAAAACCCCAAATGTGCATTTTTGTCATGAGATCAGGTTGGCTTTTTGAGTATGATCTAAAGCAAGATTTTTTGATGCCAAAGACCAATTTATACTATGTGAGAAAATTATTAAGCAAGATGTTTTAAAGACAACATGTTGTTTCCTATAATAAATCATTGGCTTTTATATTGTCCTTGTACTACAGCCAAAGCAAATTACAAAAAAAAATTGGTTTCTTAATAATATCACAGATAATATTTGTTACTATTAAATATTAATACACATTACTTTTCAAAAGTTTGTGCTAGTAAGACTGTTTAAAGACATTAATACTTTCATTCGCCAAAGATCCATTAAACTGATCAAAGTGAAAAGGGAAAAAAGCTGCCATAATTCTATTTTAAATAGATGCTGTTCTTTTGAATTTTTTTTTTATTAATCAAAGGGCCTAGAAAGTGTCACAGTTTCCACAAAAAATTTTAAACGGCACTCAGTACTTAATATAACTGTTTGTTTGATTAATTGATTTCTGAAGGATCATGTGACACTGATAACTGGAGTAATGGCTGCTGAAATTTCAGCTTTGCTATCACAGGAATAAATTACATTTTCAAATGTAAATTGTAATAATATTTCACAGTATAATTGATTTAAGTCCTGCCTTCGTAAGCATATAAGAGACTTACGAAAAGTAGTGTATAACATTTTTCCAAACTATATACATTTTTTAATCTTTTCACAATTGGTTTTATAGGCATCATCATATTTGGGGGTCCTTGGCATCAGAAAATTAAAAATTCATTACATTTTATTAAAAAGCTCATTGTAAACTTTTTACCCCTTATCCCTTCTATAACAGAAATTCGTTAAAAGTGTTCAGCATGCATTATTACATTGACAAGCTCTTTAGTTCACTGCACCATTCGCTGCTCAGTTTGACTACCTAATTTTGGCTGTTCGTTTTGAGTTTGCTTCTTTGGTGATGTGTTAATTTGTGCCTCATCATGACCTTCAAGTCGCATAATAAACGCATGACAGATATGCGACTAGAAGACTTCTTTGTTCTGTGGCAGAAACCACTGCGCTGTTTTTTGGCTGTAATGTTTTCCAATAAGAGTTTTAGGGGGGATGGGAGACAACTATACCTGTAAGTTCTTCCTCCATACGTTAACTGCTGCAAAAGCCAGCTGCATCTGCTTCCTGCGCGCATCCTTGTGTCGTTTATATGCAATCTCAATGAAGATAAGGAAGATCCCGGCAACGATGCCACCAGCCACCAACATAAACACGCCTGTGTGATAAAAAATACATCTGATCATTCCAGACAGTCTTCAAAGTGACTAATAGGGCAACAGACAGACTATTAATAAGGCCTGTTTACACTGACAGAGATTTATTTTCAACTTTGGCGACAAGCTTCAGTGATATGACAGTTGGTGAAAACTGGTTATAATTTAATGCAAATGAGCAGAGACATGATAGCTGGATGCTACGGTCAAGTAGAAACCCTGACTAGCAACCGACAGCAGAGACTCAACGACCTTGAGGAATTGAATTGGCTCTTTAGAAAGCAAAAGGGATCCTGTGAGAGGCAGATCATACCTGCCATATTCTCGAAAGTGAGCGTGGCTGGTGCATTGCTTCTGGAGTCGCACTCCTGATAACGGACCCAGGTTTTATCCAAGTCCTCCATGAAGCCATTCTCATGAAAACTGTTAGTTCAGAGACCCAACACATCAGTCAAACAATCCGTTATTCCAGAAATAGAAACAGTTGACAGATTGCGGTAAGCCTAGGGATTAGCTGAAAGGAACAGAAAAAAAAAGAGAAAAACAAACAAAAGTACAGCTGCACATTGTGTATGATTAGTCCTGACTGAGAGTACCTGAGGATGGCCAGTGAGACATTTTGCTTCCATGGACTGTCTTTACGCATGCCGATACCGAATCCAGAGCGGAAGAACAGCTCTCCTGTGGTGACCAGGTCACATTTCTGCGAGGCCTCAAACTCCAACACTGCTGAATCCCATATAAATGCGTGGAGTTTGCTATGGGTAGAAACAAGTAGACATGAAAATATCTACTGTAAATATGTCTTGATAAGTGAAACTGCATTTTTGCAGTTCAAAATTCCTTCCTTATTTGCAATACCAGTCATACACTCAAAAAAAAAATGGGCTAAAAACACCCCATCTTCTAGGTAGTTCAACTCAACTAATGCTTAAAAAGGACTGCACTGCCTAAAATTAAAGGAGAAGTCCACTTCCAGAACAACAATCTACAAATAATGTACTCACCCCCTTGTCATCCAAGATGTTCATGTCTTTCTTTCTTCAGTCTTAAAAAAATTATGTTTTTTGAGGAAAACATTTCAGGATCTTTCTCCATATAATGGACTGATCTGGTGCCCAAAATGCAGTTTAAATGCGGCTTCAAACGATCCCAAATGCGGTTGTAAACAATCCCAGCCGAGGAAGAAGGGTCTTATCTAGCAGTTATTTTCATAAAAATAATACCATTTATATACTTTTAAATGTCAGACGCTCATCTTGTCTTACTCTCCCTGAACTCTGTGTATTCTAGCTCAAGACAGTTAGGGTATGTCAAAAAACTCTGACCGTATTTTCTCCCTCAACTTCAAAATCATCCTATATCGCTGTTTTACCTTTTTTGTTAAGGGAGTTTGATCTTCTTTGCATGTTCTCTTTGCAAAGACTGGGTCGGAACTACTGCAGCGATGTAGGATGATTTTGAAATGTTTTTTTAAGTTGAGGGAGAAAATACGGTCAGAGTTTTTCGACATACCCTAACTGTCTTGAGCCAGAATACACAGAGTTCAGGGAGAGTAAAACAAGTCGAGCGTTTGAGATTAAAAAGTATTTAAATTGTATTTTTTGAAATGAAAATAACTGATCGTTTCGCTAGATAAGACCCTTCTTCCTCGGCTGGGATTGTTTACAACTGCAATTGGGATTGTTTGAAGCTGCATTTAAACTGCATTTTGGAAGTTCAAACTCAGGGCACCATATCAGTCCATTATATGGAGAAAAAAACATTTCCTCAAAAAACACAATTTCTTTACGGCTGAAGAAAAAAGATATTAACATCTTGGATGACAAGAGGGTGAGTACATTATCTGTAAATTGTTGTTCTGGAAGTGGACTTCTCCTTTAACATTTATTAATATATTCAATAAATGAACAAATATCAATAAACTGAGTAAATAATAAATAATAAATCTTTTTTTAAATTGCTTATTACTAAATGTCCACCTTTGATTATTGCAGATGCACTTATGATTTTTAATTTACAACCTACAACCCCTAATTTTGGATTCATTTTAAGCCAGCCATAAAGTAATTTTTAAACAGTAGTTAAGTTAAATAATACTACCCAGAAGGCTGGGTTAAACATTTAACCCAACCGCTGGGTCAAAATAAACCCTGGGTTTCTCTATATTTCACCCAGTACTGGATTGTATTTAACCCAGCATGTTTTAGAGTGTAGATTTGTAAGTATATCCAATTCAATATGTCTGCATCATTTGGTACAGTAAAAACAGTAATACTGTAAAATATTATTATGATTTTAAATAATATATATATCTTTTAATTAAAGCTGAATTGTCAGCAGCCAATTCATTTGGTCATCAAAAACATTTGTTATTTTTAATATTAATGTTGTAAACAGTTGTGTTGCTTAATATTTGTGTTGAAACCACAAACCTACGTTTTCCTCAAGATTTTTTGATGAAAGTTCAAGTGTTTTTTGTTTGTTTTTGTAACAATGTAAAGTTCTTTACTGCCACTTTTGTTCAATTTACTAAACATGAATTTTAAAATGTCCAAGTAGCTCAGTATTTTGTCCTCCTTTTGCTTTAATGATAGCAGCACACAAGCTGCATTTACTCCACAAGTTTGCGTGAAACCGGATGATTCATTTGATGCAGCAGGATTTGAGAACGATCCAAAGAACATCTTGTGCTTCAAGTGGAAGCAAGAAGATCTGTCTGTACAAAGAGTCACATAATAGATGCCACAAACTTATGACCTACAAACATTATGACCTAGAAATAATTCAGAATCTTGTGTATTTATTCCTTATTTCATGTCACAATGTTTCTTTGTTCTACATTTTTTTAAATCCCAAACCTTTGTTTATTTTAGTTTAAATGAGATAAAATTAAATCCCAGGTGTCTCAGACATCTGGATTCTCAAAAAAACAAAATACTTTCACCTCGCATCTTCTAAATGGAAATAAGCGGAACTAATTCCTGGAGATTATAGAACTCCAGATGTTAAAAATCAGCAGGGAAAATGCATTAAACACACTGGCAGTCAGCCATCTGCTCCTGTCTTAGCCTTGTAGTGAATGTCCTTTTTTAAAACACCACTCCCTACCCTGCTTTGTATTCAGCATCAATACTGTACTGAATCACTCTAACAGGGGTTTAGCCTCTCTCTGCTCTTCGCACACTCACTGAGGGGAGTGGAGTATGTGTCACCCTTTATACTAACTGGTAATTTAGCTTTCTCCTGCCCAATTCCTGGCAACGATATTTATGCCCAGCCCCTAAAGAGAGTGTTTGGATATTGTGCTTTTTAAGATTTAAAACAACAGCTTCCAATAAACCTGTTGGGACACAACAAACAAAAATGGTTGTAAAAGCGGTGGAAACTCTTGCTGACTGACTTGTCTCGCACGGCCTGGATGGCTTCAGCGGCGCTCTCGTAGTTGTGCTTTTCCATGTGGCGGTACATGGTGCTTAGCTCAACTTGGCGCCGGAAGTAAATGTCCACAGAGCTCTGCTTCACTGTGGCGTAGATGAACTTGTCTGATGGGTTTCGCAGCTGGAATACAAGGTAACAGTGGGACGGTCTGGGAGAACTGTGATAAATGCCACGCGAGATACATTTATGCAAAACATGCTGAATAATTAAAGTAAACTGGTGTCTGGTGTCTGCAAATCAAAAATACAGACTTTTTTTTGTTTCTGCAATTACATTAAATATTTCTGAGAGGTAATGGCTGTGGGAATAGAGGCAAACCAAGGTAAGCGTGACCTAAAAATGTTCATACTTCTGTGCACCTACAACTCTAAGTATAACACAATTGTAAATTTATCAATGAAAATCTCATTTTAGATTAGAAAATATCAATATTTTTTTTCAAATGTAAATTTTCAGCCCACATGACAGAACTGACATAGGTTGTTATGATGAATCAAGGCAAATAAAAATAACCTTTGCGAACAAATGACCCGTAATTATGTGTTCTCGTCCTGCTTAATTATACGTGGTGTTTTTTATAGAGTGTGAAATGTGAAATCTCGGTGCACGGTAATTTAGAGTCTTATTTGATATTCTGTTGTATAACATGCAAAGCTGCTTCATATTTAGCGCTCACCCTAGGGTCGTTGATGCCGGTAATGCGCTCCTCAGGCCGATCCAGCACTAGGAAGGCTGCCAAATTGGCAGTATAGGATGCAACTATAATCATAGCAAAACCAGCCCACACCATACCTAAAATCCTTGCTGAAAAGCTCCGAGGGGCACCTGTGAACGTAAGCGGAGAGGTGAGAGCGATAAAGAAAATGATGTTTACTGCAAAATCAATCAAACACAGAGTCAGCAATATTTCCACCTCACCGCACCAATAGGCCGAATAATAATCTTAATGCTGATGTGTACCTTCTCCAATGCCGGAGTTCAGAAGTACACCCCAGGAGAACCACATAGCAGAGGATAAGGTGAGGGCATCTTCTTCTTCCTCTTCACTATTTACTTTAAACCTTCCAAACGGGCTGCACAGCAAAGTGAATATCAATCAGAGACAGCTGCTTTTAAACTGCACCCAGAAAATGTTGTAAATCTTCAGCCAAACTTCTGAGATCTTCTGCAAACTTTCGTAATATCAAGCTACATTCTTTGTGCATTCTCAAGCTACAGTATTCTCAAGCTAAAATATCTGTTCAGCCATTCCTACATCTATCAAAACATGAGGTTTAAAGTGATAGTTCACCCGACAATGAAAATCCTGTCACCTTCATGCCAGTTTCAGGTTTTTTTACATTTTGTATAGACAAACATTTCCAAAATTATGGAAGCCCATTTCCGCCACTGAATACATTTCTTTAAAAAGGTAACTGAAACTTTTAATCTCACAATTCTGACTTTTTTTTCCGAATTGTGAGAAATGAAGTCAGAATTACGTGATATATACTCACAATTCTGAGAAATAGTCGCAATTCCGACTTCCAAAGAAGTTTATATCTCGCAATTCTGACTTTATAACATGCAACTGCAAGTTATTGTGAACCAGAATTGTGAGATATAAATATTCCCCTCAAAATTGGACTTTATAACTTACAATTGCGAGTTCATCTTACAATTCTGAGAAAAAAAGTCAGAACTGCGAGTTTGCATCATGGAATCCTGAGAAAAAAGTCAGAATTAAATTAATAAAAAGTTGCTATTCTGACTTTTATTCTCAGAATTGTGTGATATAAACTTGCAACTGCGAGTTATAAAGTCAGAATTGACTTGCCATTCTGATAAATAAAGTTGCAATTCTGACTTTATTTTTCAGAATGCAGAATTTTTTTTTCAGAATATAATAGATATAAACTTACAAATCTGACTTTTTCTTAGAATTGTGAGTTAAGCCAGGATTGTAAGATATAAACTTACAATTCTGAGAACACATCAGTCTTTATTTCCCATCATAATTAAACTTTTTAACTCGCAACTGCGAGTTTACATCTCTCAATTCTGAGAAAAGTCAGAGTTGTGAGATATAAACTTGCAACTGCAAGAAAAAAGTCAGAATTGCAAGATGCAACCTCCCATTTGCAAGAAAAAAAGTCCGAATTGTACGTTTTTATCTCACAATTCTAACTTTATTTCTTACAATTGTGAGTTTATATCATAAAATTCAGAGAAAAAAAGTCAGAATTGTGAGACTTTTTAAAAAAAAATCGCAATAAAATTTTAACTTTTTTGGGGCTTCCATACAGCTTTTGAATGACACAAAGGTGATTAAATGATGACAGAATTAATATTTCTGGTTAAACTATCCCATTAATGTGTCATGCATGTAGCAAATATTGTCCTTTACCTGAAACGGTCTAATAGGTAGAGCATCACCGCCACAACATGGACCGATAGACCCACCAGTAACCACAGAGTGCTCTGAAAAGGCTGCATGAACGAGTCCAGTGTACTGCGTGGTATTTCCTGCAAAACAACACAGCTTTATCCAATCCAACAAACACCACCCACACTGCCACATGCATCGCCATATGGAGCATCAAATGGAGTCTACATCTACACTGGTCAGAGGTGTATTAATAGATTTCACTGTACTCCAGAGTCAATTGGTTTATCACAGCATTTTCTCAGTACAGAGATAAGCCCACTTCAGGGAATTCAATTAAATTAAGAAACTGTAATACTATTTCTGTCCCAGAAAATCATGTTCTCAGAGGATTTTCCCCTAAATTAATTACATTTCAGATACTTTATTTGAAACTTGATGTTGAAAACTGAAATGAAACTGACCCCAGAACTTTCATTTTTTCCCTCATTGGTCTCAGGGAATAATGCCGTTTCAAAGGGATGATTCATTCAAAATGAAAATTCTCCCATCATTTATTCAACTTCATAATATTGCAAACCTGTATGACTTTTTTTCTTATGTGAAACAGAAAAATTATTTTAAAGAACTATCTTTATTTGCCCATGAAAGTCAGTGGGGTCCTGAACACTGGATACCATTGATTTTCATTGTATGGATGAAAAAATGTTCAAATTTTGAATGACCTGTCCCTTTAAAGTCTGCACATTCAAATGATGACCTGTAGGTCATTTGAGGCTCACCTTTTTGACAAGTATTGTGAGCCCTTGGTACTTAAATGGTTTCGAGAACTCTATATACTGGGCTCGTTCATTGTTGATTGTAAGTGGAGCCACGATCATATCTGCCAAGCCACTCAGGAGCTCTCCCATCATGCCATTCCACTCCTTCTTGTTGCTGTTATTTACCTGGTAGCAGGGAGATAACGGTAAGCAATTTGTCATGCTTAAATGCACTTTACTTGATGTATATTTCAGCAGATTCTTAACAGCATCTGTGAAGAAAGACTGCGCAGACAGGCCTAGTTGCATGACCTTGGAAAAGACATGCAAAGCTTCAGGCAGGTGAAAAATCAATAAAGTTATCATATTACTCACACGCTCCTGAGTGCCAAATTTGCCATCAGCCACTAGATGCACTTCATAGGTGAAGTTCATTGTCTTTGCAAGTTTGATCAAAAGGTCAATGCAGAACCCATAGCAGCACTGAGGCACTATGGGGCGACCTAGAGAGTTACACAAGCCAGTCAGATCTGGAGAGAGCACAACTGTAGTCCAACAAACTGCATATAATACATAATGCCTACCTGGAATGGTCTCATTAGGGCCAGTGCAGATCACTTTTTTGATCAGGACTCCATTTACAGTGTATTCTTCCTTACATGTTCCATCTCGTAGTGTTGGTTTCACATAGACAAAGGGCTCTTGATGAATGGTGACAATCTACCAAAGGAACAAGAAAACTGAATGTCTATTTACAGAACAAAATGGATGCATAAAGAGCCTTGCAATAAACTACCTTTAATCTGGTTGACATCTGGTACCCTTTAGGCTTTTCAGTCTCTCCTCCTGGCCAAATTATCTTCCTCTGAGTGTTCATTACAACCTGGAACAAAATGTATTCCTGTCAATAACTGTCAGTAATTTCCATTACTATACAGTTGAGGTCAAAAGTTTACATACACCTTGTAAATGTTAATTATTTTACCAAAATAAGAGGGATCATACAAAATGCAGGTTCTTTTTTTATTTAGTACTGACCTGAATAAGATATTTCACGTTTACAGATAGTCCACGAGAGAAAATAATAGTTGAATATATAAAAATGACCCTGTTCAAGTTTACATACGCTTGATTTTTGATACTGTGTTGTTACCTGAATGATCCACAGCTGTGTTTTTTTTTTGTTGTTTAGTGATAGTTGTTCACGAGTCCTGAAACTGCACGCCGTACTTCAGAAAAATCCTTCAGTTCTCACAAATTCTTTGGTTTTTCAGCATTTTCATGTATTTGAACCCTTTCCAACAATGACTGTATGATTTTGAGATACATCTTTTCACACTGAGAGCAACCGAGGGACTCTTATGCAACTATTACAGAAGGTTCAAACACTTACTGATGCTCCAGAAGGAAAAACAATGCAGGGAGAAGTCCACTTCCAGAACAAAAATTGACAGATAATGTACTCAACCCTTGTCATCCAACATGTTCATTTCTTTCTTTCTTCAGCAGTAAAGAAATTGTGTTTTTTGAGGGAAACATTTCAGGATTTTTCTCCATATAATGGACTGGTATGGTGCCCCGATTTTAAACTTCCAAAATGTAGTTTAAATGTGGTTGTAAACAATCCCAGCCGAGGAAGAAGGGTCTTATCTAGTGAAATGATCAGTTATTTTCATTTAAAAAAATACAATTGATATACTTTTTAATGTCAAACGCTCGTCTTGTGTCACTCTGCCTGAACTGTTTTTTTCTGGTTCATGACAGTTAGGGTATGTCAGAAAATTCCCATCTCATGTTCTCCCTTAACTTCAAAATCGTCATATATCGCTGTTTTACCTTTTTTGTTGAGGGTGTTTGATCTTCTTTGCATATTCACTTTGTAAAGACTGGGTCGGTACTTCTGCAGCGATGTAGGATGATTCTGAAATGGTGTTTGAAGTTAAAGGAGAAAATACCATTGGAGTTTTTCGACATACCCTAACTGTCTTGAGCCAGAATACACAGAGTTCAGGGAGAGCAGGACAAGTCGAGCGTTTGAGATTAAAAAGTATTTAAATTGTATTTTTTGTAATAAAAATAACCAATCGTTTTGCTAGATAAGACCCTTCTTCCTCGGCTGGGATCGTTTACAACCGCATTTGGGATCGTTTGAAGCCGCATTTAAACTGCATTTTGGAAATTCTAAATCGGGGCACCATATCAGTCCATATCAGTGCAAGGGAGAGTACAATATCTGTAAATTTTTGTTCTGGAAGTGGACTTCTCATTCAAGAGCCGGGGGTGAAAACTTTTTGAATTTGAAGATCAGGGTAAACTGAACATATTTTGTCTTCTGGGAAACATGTAAGTATCTTCTGTAGCTTCTGTAGGGCAGTACTAAATAAAAAAATATATTTATGCAAAATAAGAAAAATGTACACGTCTTCATTCTGTTCAAAAGTTTACACCCCTGGCTCTTAATGCATTGTTTCCTTCTGGAGCATCAGTGAGCGTTTTGAAATAGTTGCATATGAGTCCCTCGGTTGTCCTCAGTGTGAAAAAATGGATCTCAAAATCATATAGTCATTCTTTGGAAAGGGCTCAAATATATGAAAATGCGGAAAAATCAAAGAATTGGTGGTACCTGAAAGATTTTTTTTGAAGAACAGTGAGCAGTTTAACTGTTCAGGACAAAAAAGGGACTCATGATCAACTATCACTAAAAAAAACACACACAGCTGTGGATCATGCAGGTAACAGCATTAAGAATAATAAGAATAATGAACAGGGTCATTTTTATACATTCAATTATTATATTCTTTTGTGGACTATATGTAAACGTCTTTTATGTGAAATATCTTATTCAGGTCAGTACTAAATAAAAAATAACATGCATTTTGTATGATCCCTCTTA
>JAHKKF010528889.1:0-14591 GCA_019740295.1 Labeo calbasu
TGAACTCAAAGATCTAAGACTTTTTCTATGTACACAAAAGGCCTATTTCTCTCAAGTATTGTTCACAAATCTGTCTAAATCTGTGTTAGTGAGCACTTATAATAATAAGCCATCCACTTCACAGGTGTGGCATATTAAGATGCTGATTAGACAGCATGATTATTGCATAGGTGTCCCTTAGGCTGGTTACAGTAAAAGGCCACTCTAAAATGTGCAGTTTTAATACACAGCACAATGCCACAGATATCGCAAGTTTTGATGGAGCGTGGGCAAATGCTCACATTCGATGGCGTCTGGCACTTTGGAGAGGTGTTTTCTTCATGGATGAATCCTGGTTTTCACTGTACAGGGCAGATGGCAGACAGCGTGTATGGCGTCTTGTGGGTGAGCGGTTTGCTGATGTCAACGTTGTGGATCGAGTGGCCCATGGTGGCTGTGGGGTTATGGTATGGGCAGGCGTATGTTAAAAATATATATATATATATTTTTAAAAACAACAATGGAATAAAATGCAAAATGTATTTCAATATCATTTTCATAAGCTGAAATTTAGGGGTTAAGGTTTGGGACAGACACCTCCCAATTGCAAGTACCCACTAAATGCTTAAATGATGATTTTATATATACAGTCAAAACAAAAATGATTTAGACACCAGATTTTTTTTCTTTCAGATTTTACTATTGATGTTTTTTTATGTTTTACTAGTGGGTGTAGGCCACATTAGTTCATTTATGTCAGTGAGGATAGCAAAATAAAGTAAACTGTGACTACCCAAAAAATTCTTTATACAGTGGACTACCAGTAAAATTGATAAAAATTTGGGACCAAAAATTATTCAGACCCTTTGTCCTGACCGTGTTTTGCTTAAGTGTTTTTTCTTTAATTGCTAATACAACCTTTTTACACCACAGACTAAACTAAATTAAGCATTGCTTGGTAATTGGTAAATATATCAAAACCTAATTTTTGATTAGTAATATGCATGGCTAAGAACATCATATGGGCAACTTTAAAGGTGATTTTCTCAATATTTAGATTTTTTTGCACCCTCAGATTCTAGATTTTCAAATTGTTGTATCTCAGCCAAATCCTAAAAAAAAACATGTAAAGCTTATTTATTCAGATGATATAATCAAAAGATCCATTTAAAAAAATGACCCTTTTGACTGGTTTTGTGGTCCAGTGTCACATTTTATTACCATTTTCTAAACTATAGCTATAGAAAACTAGGAATGTTGAAGGTGTCTGACTGTATTAAGCTTACTGATATTTTAAATATTATTGTGGGTTTTAAGACATAATAAAAGGATCTCCTAAGAATCTTAGATTTGAATGCTCAAATGCTTTTTAAATGTGTTTTTTGGTTGTGGGACAGCAGTTTGCACCAGTTCTGTAGAATAGCACATACCAAAATTATAAATAAATTAATTCAGACAAGTCTTTTCTGTACATACAAATCTGTGCTTTTATTCATGCCTTTTTCTAACATATACTGTATTTATGTATAAATTCACAGTTAAATCCATATAAAACTGAAATGTTTACCATAACATCATTTACAGATACATCATTGTAGAAGAGAAAAAAAAATAAAAAGGAATGCCCATTTGACGATCATTTACACTCATGATTTTGAGTCACTGGGTTCCCTGTAAAATACTATAATTTTGGCATCACATATTTATGGACAGAAGGGTGCAAATCTCGGAATACAGAACAAATATATGACATACAATACAAACAAACAAAAATTATATACCACATGGTAAAGACTATAAAATATACAGACATCTGCTACACTAGTTTTGTGCACAAATGATGCAAAGAAAGTTGAAAACGGTGTAAGAGCGTCCTGGGAAAACTGAACACTACACAATGGTACGGCCGTCTCCTCACATTCAGTTATATATAAAAACAACAACTTCAGATTCCATAATAAAGTGATAACTGGAGCCCATGCAGAACTTGAAGCTAGAATGTGAATGCATTGTGATAATGTCTTGTTTTATGTTTGTTTGTCTTAGTTTCTTTGTTTTATGTGTATGCATGTCTTTTTAACTGGAAATAAGTTTGTAGTCTACCTACCTAGTTCTACACAGTGACAGCCATGCCATTACTACCCTGCAAATTGTAAATTACATTTTTTTTTCCCAAAGTGACTTATTTGCTAAATGCATAACCGAAGCTTGCACTGAACAAATTTAGGCTCCTCTGCAATCTTTTTTAGACAAAAATAAGTATTACAAAATGAATTCTAAATATTTTAAGACTATTGTGATATGAAAAATGGTAACTCCATTCCATGAGTAAACCTGAAGGAAACCTGAAGGTTTGGAGAATCAAATGCGTTTAAAGGTGCTGTATACGATTTTTCAACCACTAGATGTCGCATACAAGAAACGCATATCAGAACTAAACACACGTGTGCTTCGGCCACACCCCCGCCCTCCGTTCGGCCACGCCCCTACGCGCAACACATTCCGGTCTCATCGGTTATTTTTTAGCTGTACAAAACAGCCGTTTTGCTGCTTGACATTGCAGATTGGTGAGTCTAATAATATTATTTAATGTATTATCTTAATTAGGATCACAATGGTTTGTAGTGCAAACAGTTTTACTGTTTACTGCGTGTTATTCTTCTCTTAAAGTTCCTGTAGCGGCTAATAAACCGGAAGTCTCGCCCATAGGCTTACTTCGGCGTTTAATAAGATGGCTATAAAGATACCTTTGGCTTTTGACAATGTCAAGTGACGAGGTAAGCATTATGCTAATACAGAAACATGGCATGTGGAAGTAGAAAGCTCCATACTATCTCATTACAAACATGTGCTCACATACAATAACAAACACGGCTGTCCCGACCAGAGGTCGCCTTAACCGAAAATTCTCCCTCATTGACGGAAAAATCTGAAGGCCTCCGTCATTTTGACAGGGTGTATCTATTGTAAAGTTGTAGCTGTAATTCCCACCCCTGTCCAGTTGGTGGCGAGCGCGCTTCAATCTGGCAGCTGAGCAGAACAAAGATACAGAACAAAAACGAAATTATCACGAATGTTTGATTACGCACAGACGAGTACAACCGAAGCTACAACGATCTATCACGCCACATTAAAGAGCGCCAAAACGGTACTTATTGGTCGTATTTCCTAAGGAAATTGACAGAATTTGAAATCTGAGACATTGTTTCATATCAGAAGTAACACAAAGCCTAGCCTATTGCTATTTATTGGAAGGAAGACGCACTATGTACTGTTCATTCATTAACTGAAAACAGCATAGACCAAGAGATCGATTGTAATCTAAGAATCGATATTGGTTCATTAAAATGAGACTCTATTAAAATCGAGAAATCGATTTTTTTTTCCCCAACCCTAAGGTATTTTGTTGTTTTTAAACACTGCTCTGTCGTACTGTATGTTCATGCTTAAAAACGAAAATGTGAACAAAAACAAAAGCAATTAAATGTGTTATTCTAATTCAAATATGAAAATTAAAATGACGGGTAATAATAGATTATGATGGAATTTTCCGTTGACAGTGTTGAAGTCTAGCACAACCTCTGGTCCCGACTACCGAAAAACCGAACACAAAAGATCAAATTACACGCACACAGAGGGGTTCTGACTCCACTATTGGCTACTACACTGTATCTTTACATAGCAAATCGTTTCTTGTTGATTCTATAGTATTTATGTATAAAAATCGTAGACAGCATCTTTAACAGGACATGGCTTTTAATAGTACAAACTGAGGCTCCCACATTTAAGAATAAACCTCACATAAAAGTGCTGGGGATAAACCATACGAGGGAAATGTGGATTAATGCAGATTATTCTCATAATACATGGACCTCATCTTCCATCTGTCATTCCTGTCAAATCCCCATGTCTTTCACCTCATTATTGTTTTGGGAGGAGTAATACGAGACCTTCTGCATGCGACACTGGCAGATAGAGACCTGCTCTGTCTGCTTATATTGTCCATCAAACGTCACACTATGCATGTTTGGGGGGCGTGTCTGCGACGGTGGAGGGCGAGGTGGTCCGAGCGGGAGAAGCTGCGGTCACAGTCGCTGCATTTGAACGGTTTGACACCGGTGTGTTTGCGGTAATGTCGTGTCAGCTCGTCCGAGCGAGCGAACTTCCATGTGCAGTTATCCCACGTACACTTGTATGGCTTTTCACCTGAGAGACAGAAAAACACATACATTAAATGAATGAATGGATGCCAGGAACACAAAGTTTTTCAAAACATGGCCTATTGTAGGCTGACTGACCTGTGTGTGTGCGTCTGTGGGCTTTAAGATGAGAGCTCTTGGTGTAAACCTTATTGCAGCCCTCAAACTCACACCTGTGAATGCGTCTCCTCTTTGAGTCAGGTGACTCTGAAGGCCTGGGCCTCCGCAGGCTTTCAATGCTGAACGGCAACAGGGAACTAAAATGACAGCATATGGGAATTTGTTATTAGAAGCAGTTAAGGATTTGAAGACGATTTGTTTAGTATGATAATGGTAGTCAACATGCAACATGCAAAAATAATTATTTATTTTTAAATAAGTTTCTATGTATTATATTTATTATTACATTTATTAATTATTAGCAATAATATTTACTATTATAAATTAATCTTTACACACAAACTGGAAAGGTGTGGGAATAAACTCAAAATAAACAAAACAGGTTTATTTACTTTAAATGGCCACTTGAGGGAGCTATGCTAAAATTAATAGAATATCAGTGGACGTCATCAGACATTGTTCTACAGGTGAAGTAAATTTTTTCCCCCTAAGTATGTAATCTGCAGTCTGATATATTTATACCAGTAGTTTGGTTTCCTTAATAATTGCACATAACTAGAGTGGATCTTTGTGGCAATATTTCCACAGAGGGACAAGCAATGTTAAATGAGGCTGTGTGTGGTAGATCTTTAAACCTTTTTACTTAATACATATGTAAATGTTTACTAATAGTGTGTAAATATTGATGTCTAGGACTAATTACTAACCCAGGATGTGTATATATATTCTTGCAGTTCCGTTTGGTGGCGCTAGTGGTTCAGAAATATAAAAATGTGCAGAATTCTATAAGGTTTTACATGTTTAATTACACTATTAGTCATTTAAAAAACAAAAATGAGTATTAAATGTTTATTTGATTGAAAATGGAAATGAATAGCCTACATTTACTATACATGTTTCTGTTATCACGGATATCTGCTCTTTCTTGAATTCAGTTTTATTTTCTTGTCAAGATAAATTAGATGGTAATCCTACCAGTCAAAAGTTTTAAAAGTTTTTTTTACATTTTTTACATCTCTTCTGCCCACCAAGGCTGCATTTATTTGATCCAAAGTATATCAAAACAGTAAAATTTTGAAATATTGTTACTATTTGAAATAACTGTTTTCTATTTGAATATATTGTAAAGTGTAATTTATTCCTGTGATTTCAATGCTGAATTTTAGCATCGTTACTCCAGTCACATGATCCGTCAGAAATCATTCTAATATTCTGATTTGTTGCTCAAAAAAAAAAGCATCACTATTAACCTTCTTCTCCTTCTTCTTCTTCTTCTTCTTCTTCTTCTTATTGTGTTACAGCTGAGTAGGTTTTTTTCAGGTTTCTTTGATGAATAGAAAGTTCAGAAGAACTTTGTATTTCAGATAAATGCTGATTTTTGGATCTTTCTATTCATCAAAGAGTCTTCAAACAAATGTACTCACCTGTTTTAAATATTGATAATGATGATAAAAAAAATGTTTCTTGAGCAGCAAATCAGCATATTAAAATGTTTTCTGAAGGACTGACTCTGAAGACTGGAGTAATGATGAAAATTTAGCTTTGATCACAGGAATAAATTACATTTTAAAATATAATAAAACCAGTTTTTTTAAATAGTAAAAATATTTCACAACATTACTGCTTTTGCTGTATTTTGGATAAAATAAATGCAGGCTTGGTGGGCAAAATAGAATTCTTTAACAAACAATAAAAATCTTACTGTTCAAAAACTTTTGACTGGAAGTGTAGTTTTCACTAGAAATGTGTGAAAATGAGAGGCAAAAAAGCATTTTCACCCCCTACAGAGCCACTTCCTGTTTCTTTTGGGTTGCAGGAGTGGAGGGTGTGAGTGTATGTGTGTGTGTGGAGGGAGGTCAACAAGGGGCACCTGTAGCTTTTGGCACACTCCATCACTTTTGAGGCCCAAAGAGGAAAAGAAAAAAAAGAAAACATCCTAGATCTTTACTCCTCCTTTAAACAATATCTACATTCTTTAAAATACTGTCACTATTTTCCACATTCCATCATGCAGCACGGAATTTTTAGTCCGAGGTCATTTAATTTTACAGTAAGAATTAACGTTAGACTGTTGTCAACAGGAGAGAACCAGGGAGGGAAACAGCAGCTGCCGTCAGACTAAACTCAGCACAGTCATTTATGTTCCGTCTTTTGTTTGTATGTTTCCCACTGGAGAACACCAGAGGGGCTTTCCAGTGGTGGTGGTGACGTGCAGGGCAGCATCACTGTCTGGAGACCACTTTATCAGTTTAATATAATAATAAAGGTAAGAATAAAGTCCATTCATTATTCACCGGCTGATCACGGGTCAGGGGATGCATAAACCTGCACCGACTCGTGCACCTGTGTCCACAACACATTCAACCTGAAGCACACACTCCCTCTGAGACTGAAATCAGTTCCTGAAGCTCAACTGGTTAAATAAGGTCACGCGTACGATTTCAGGGGAACGAGTGAAAAATGTTTACCCTGAAAATGCTTTAAATCGGATAAGCGTCTGCCAAACATGCAAGAATATATATACGCTCAGAAAAGATGGTACAAAAGCTGCCACTGGGACAGTACCTTTTCGAAAAGTACTAATATGCAAATTTTAAGTACTAATACAGTATTAATATGCACCCTTTATGAGTAAGGGTACCACTCCAGTGATAACTTATGTACCTTTTTTCTGAAAATGTATAAAGCTAATTATTATAATAAAAAAAATTATACAATAACTGAGGAAAAATGTTATTAGAATTATTTATTTAAATTCAAATTAGTCAAAATGCTGGAAAATGTCCCCAGGGTGGTTTTGTCCCTGTGTGGTTTTTAACATTTTGTCCCCAAACTATAACTGCATAAAAACAGTATATATACAAACACTACATGACTCACTGGATCAAATCCTTATTGATTTAAGAAGCAACAGGTCAAATAAGCAATGAGACACACTTTCTCTTTCACACTAATTTTCACTCCTGCAACTTTCTATAAGTCATACTGGCACCTTTGTCTTTTCCAGCCTTTTGCCTCTGTCTCTACTTGCTTTCTTATAAGTAAGTTATATGTTAGTTAACTAGCTGTAACTAGCTTCAAGTCCAAACACTTTAGGTACACTGCTGTTCAAAAGTTTGGGATCAGTAAGATGTGTTTAGAGAATTCTTTAATGCTAATCAACGCTGCATTTAGTTACAGAAAAAAAAGGTTTTCTTTTTTAATATATTTTAAAATATATTTTATTCATAAGATGCTAAGCTGAATTTTCATCAGCCATTACTCCAGGCTTCAGTGTCACATGATCCTTCAAAAATCATTCTAATAGGTTCATTTATTATTTTATTATTAAGTTGTGCTGCTGATTTTTTTTTTTTGTACCATTTATTCAAAACAGAAATCTTTTCGACAATACAAGTCTTTGCTATAATTTTTTTTATCAATTTCACACATCTTCATGAATAAAAGTATTAATTTATTTCAGTTAAACAGATTTCTATTTTAAATAAATGTGGTTCCTTTTAATTTTCCTGAAAAAAGTATCAGGTTCCAACAAAATATTAGGCAGCACAACTGTTCAACATTGATAAGAAATCATCATATTAGAATGATTTTTCTGAAGAATCATATGACACTGAAGACTGGAGTAATGATGCTGAAATAAATTACATTTTAAAATATGTTTACATAGAAAACAGTTACTTTACACTGAAATGATATTTCACAGTATTACTGCTTTTTTTCTGGATTTTTGATCAAATAAATGCAGCCTTGACGAGCATAAGAAACTTCCTAAAAAAAACCCATTAAAAATCCAGACAGTGTACAGTATATGTGCCATAGCCAATTCTTTATTTAAAAAGAGTCACTAACCTATTTTGTTTGCTTTTTAAATGTCTAAAATGCCTGTTACTTTCAAATATCAATGTGATGGATTGTGTTATTGTTATTTATGTGGGGTTTGCTGGCATATATTTCCTGTTTTAGCTGAGTGGCCATGGCTTTAAAGGAAGCGCAAACTTGTGGGAAAATGTTTATTTTGGCTTATTTGTTGAAATGTTTGTGCAAATCCTTTTTATTGTATTCACTTATGTTGGATTTAACACTTGTTCTTAATTATCTCATGTACTTATTTATTGGAGAGACACATTTATTTTAAGAAAATTGTATGTTCCCATTAGTACAATTGGAAAAGCTGTGTATATAAGATGGCTGTCACTAGTAGCAAGGTGAGTGAGTGAGTCAAACAAGGTTATTGTAGCACTGCTTGAGTGCGGTAAACTCTGGCATCAGTCATGTTGAGGGGACTTGGTACTGTTTTTAGTACCTGCCAATTTTAGTTTTTAGACGTTTTTTTATTAATAACATTTGTTTTTACGCTCTTACGCATATTTATTTGCACAACTTCCTGTTTTACCTTACTTGCCCTACAGGGGGTTCCACAAGGTTCAGTTTTGGGACCAATTTATTTTTCACTTTATAGTAATGATTTAGTATGTAAAGATGTAAACGTTCAGATGTATTGTAATTTTTACCCATGCTAACAATTTAAAGAGTTCATATTCTCCTTGTGACCTCTTGGGTCCTTATCACAACCTAAAATCTTATTTCTATACTTTTACTTAGACTTACCGGTAACACTTTACAATGATGTTCATTGGTTAACATTAGTTAATATGAACTATAAATGAACAATAGTTCTAAAGCCTTTTTAAATCTTAGTTAATGTTAATTTGAACATTTGCTAATGCATTATTAAAGTCACAAGTTGTTTGTTAACATTAAGTTAATGCACTGTGAACTAACACGAACAAACAATGAACAAATGTATTTTATAACATTAACAAAGATGAATAAATACTGTAATGAATGTTTGTTAATATTATTAGTTCATGTTAGTTAATAAATTAACTAATGTTAACAAATGACACCTTATTTTAAAGTCATATATCATAGTGATAGATAGGACTGGATTATAAATAGTGCAGATTAATGATGAAGGTATCTTTACTCTTGCACAGCACGGGCGATAGTCAGGGCAGTGGATCCTGTTTCATTCACACTCTCCAAGGTCACATTGGGCAGGTCATCATCCTCGCTGTCACTCAAAGATCGCCGAGGCGACAGTCCATCTGCGATTCGGTGTGTGACTGGATAAAACAGAAGGTTGGTGCAGTTGAATTTTCAATACACACATATGACTAAATAATGCCTTAATCCTTCAGCGTTAACATACAATCATACATTCATTCATTCATTCATAAATAAATAAACACATAAATAAAAGTGTTGATTACTTGATTCACTATTTACCATTGTTTGATTACTTGGTTTACCATAATTGGACCCACTTTATATTAAGTGTCTTTTACTACTATGTACTTATATTTAAATTGATTAATGCATACATTGTACATTTGTGTGCATGTTTTTACATTTTTCTAATATTTAAAAATATCTAATATTTACATTTGTAACAAATGTCTGTAGTTGTGTCTATAATTACATGGGAATGATTCAGTTATGTGGACACTGACACATTAAACCAAACTATTAAGATTCTAATCCAATGACACTTTGATTAATGTTCTAATAAAGGTTTTGGTGAAGGACAGAGAGTTTCCTTAAAGGAATAGTTTAATAGTTTCATTTACTCACCCACATGTCCTTCCAAACCCATATAGTGTTTTTTTATTAATCCATGGAACACCAAAAAATGTTTTAAAAGAATTTTGATGTTTCTTTTCCATACAACAGCAATTCACAGAGGCCAATGAAAGCTTCACTATATCAAGTTATCTGTAGTCATTCAATGCCTTTGCGAGACAAACAGGTCAGAATTTAAGTTTAAATTTTAATTGACATCAGTGTTGTTATTGTAAACTAAAACCATTAAATCATTTTAATTAAGGTGAAGTCCACTTCCAGAACAACAATTTACAAATAATTTACTTACCCCCTTGTCACCCAAGATGTTCCTGTCTTTCTGTCTTCAGTCGTAATAAAATTATGGTCTTATCTATCGAAACGATCTGTCATTTTTGTTCGAAAAATAAAAATTTGTATACATTTTAAACACAAAAGCTTCTGGGATGTGCGTCCACGATGCTACGAATTAGTAATGGATTATTTTTTAATGATTCTTTCATTTTGAACGAATCTTTAATGTGACTTGGGAAGAACGAGTCGTCTCGGGGAGTGATTTGTTCAGTCGCGCATGCGCAACATCCTATTAGCTTCTGTACTGAAATTAGTTCACCTGTTTTGAGTCTTTGGGTTTTTTGAGTCATTCGTTCATCTTATGGGGCTGTCACGTGATAAACGAATGACTCAACCCGAAAACTTGTCAGATAAGAGGTGAGGTGAGCAAATCATAGACTACAGAAATGTTTCATTATAGTTTTGTCTTGTTTGTAGTGTGATCAAAGTTTGTATAAGCAGTAGATGTGTTAGGGAAGTAACACATAACATTTTAATTATATTTTGCTAAAATGAACAAAATGACTCGGAAAAAGATTTGTTCATTTTGCTGAACGAGACTCAAAGGTCAGAGTCGGTAAAATGATCCGAACTTCCCATCGCTACTCCGAATCACGTGTAAGTTCATCGTCTGTGTACTGAGTATGGCAAAAACTCCATCTTATTTTCTCCTACAACTTGAGAAGAGGACATCGTTGTACCTTTATGTTTGTAAATAGTGTTTAAAAACTTACTTGAACTTTCTTAGTCTTTGCGCATTTGCTTTGTAAACACTGGGTCTGTAGTTCCGCTTACGTTCCGCGTGACCTTTCGATGTGATTCAATAGTACATAGTATCGTGAACGCGCATCCCAGAGCCTGTGCTACACAAGCTTTTGTGCTTAAAAAGTATACAAATTTTATTTTCAGAAAAAAAAAAAAGACAGAATGTTTCGCTAGATAAGACCCTTCTTCCTTGGCTGGGATCATTTAGAGCCCTTTGAAGCTGCATTTAAACTACATTTTGGAAGTTCAAAATCAAAGCACCAATGAAGTCCATTATATGGAGAAAAATCCTCAAATGCTTTCCTCAAAAACCATAATTTCTTCACGACTGAAGACAGAAAGACATGAACATCTTGGATGACAAGGGCGTGAGTAAATTATTTGTTATTGTTGTTCTGGAAGTAGAGTTCTCCTTTAATTGCAATAAAATAAAAATATTAGATGAAAAACTTCAACACAAATGTGACCCTGGAGCACAAAACCAGTCTTAAGTAGCACGGGCTGGATCAAGAAATTTCATGAAAGGTGTCCTAAGACAAGAAGACAAGACTTTGATAAAAGGTTTTGATCCACTTCAAAAGTTGGCTACTGTATTTATAGCAATAGCCAAAAATACACTGTATGGGTCAAAATAATAGATTTTTCTTTTATGCCAAAAATCATTAGGATATTAAGTACAGATCATGATATATCAAATTTCCTACCATAAATATATCAAAACTTAATTTTTTATTAGTAATATGCATTGCTAAGAACTTCATTTGGATCATTTTTAAGGATTTTTTGCACCCTCAGATTCCAAATTGTCAAATAGTTGTATCTCAAACAAATATTGTCATATCATAACACACCATACATCAATGAAAAGCTTTCAGTTGATGTATAAATTTCAAAATTGACGCTTATGACTGGTTTTGTGGTCCAGGGTCACAAATTAGAAATCTTGACCTGGCAACTAACCGAAATGAAATATATGTTTAAATACTAAAATTACTAAAAGTAAACCTGCTAAACAGGTAACACTGTACATTAAGGTGTCATTTGTTAACATTAGTAAATGTATTAACTAACATGAACGGACAAAAAACGATACATTTATTATACTATTTATTAATCTTCGTTACTGTTAGTTAATAACAATACAGTTGTTCATTGTTTGTTCATGTTAGTTCACAGTGCATTAACTAATGTTAACAAACACAACTTGTGATTTTAATAATGCATTAATAAATGCTGAATTAACATTAACTAAGATTAATAAATGCTGTAGAAGTATTGTTCATTCTTAGTTCATGTTAACTAATGAACCTTATTGTAAAGTGTTACCAAAATAGCAAAAAATACTATAATTTGTAACTTTTGATGTTCGGTTATTAGAATCTCAGGAACTAATGACATTTTATGTTCCTGACGTCTGCACTTTGCCATTTGGAATGAGGTTAACATAAGTAAATAATGACAAAAGTGAAATTTTGGAGTGAACTCATTTATTCCAACCTCGACTGAATGACAGAATACAGTTCACTCTATTCTTGCAATAAGAGAGCTGGGCATGTTTGTATTGGTTTGTTTTGTTTTGTTTGGTTGTAATAGCAATTTCAAAGGTCTCCATTGTATTCGTGTCATTCCATGTCCTGTCTTGTTGCCATGGATACTTCATGAGAGACTGCAGAGCATAAGGGCACGGACCCTCAAGATAGGGGGCTGGTCTCTGTGTGTGAATCTTGAATGTTTTTTAATGAACTGAAATTGGATCATCAAAGTGTGAACTGCACAGGCCTAATTATGTGTCAGCCTGCTTGTTTGCACACACTCTGTGCGTCTGATGTAGATAAACTCCTTTCTCTGATTGGTCAGTCTATAGCAGAAATAGCTGTGAGACACTAATACAGGACATACGACAGACTTATATGACATTGGACATCCCCAGCCTCTATCTACACCTCCCCCCAGAGGAAAAACAGGATGAAAAAAGAGAAAAAAATAAATGGGAAGGCTTCCTAGCCACAGAGCCCATTAAAAACAGCTTTGTTGCCCATAGGCAAGCTTTCCTAGATGGAAAAAAAGGGTTTGAGTATCTTTAAACATGCCTCTTATTACGGTTACTATTGTGTTTCCGCCATTTGCTTTGTCACTAATAAACCCAGGTGCCCTCGTTTGGCTGAGCTGAGTTTTTGCCGTAGCATCTACTTCCTGCATTGATGTAGTGGCTGCCTGTTTTGAGGAATATAAAGAGATGAGCACAATGGAGCTGCGCTCATAAGAACCGAGCCTGTCTAACACACAGCCGGGCTCTGGGTTCTGTCACTGACCCTGCCAAGAACACGGAAACTCGAAGAGAGGCTTTGAAACACAGTGCTTTGCACCTACGGACAAAGAGGGAGGAAAGAGGAGACAGGAAGAGAGTGAAAGACTTTACATGAGGATGGGTTTAGCAACAATAGTGGCCTCGATATTGTCAACTGACCTTACGGCAAGGATTATTTAACCACGCCCAGCGCTTTTTAGGGTTAGGGTTAGACAAATTAAGTTGCAAGTCAGCTTGCTTGCTGATGTACCTGATGGTTTTGAAATAAATTACTTTTTAATTGGTCATTACGCATAAGCATAAGCTTTGTGTTTTAGGTTGTTATGTTGAAACACTAAACATAAAAGCAGAAGATGAGAAAATTACAGCTGACATCATAAATACTGACATTAAAGCAAAGAGAAAATGTCTTGTGTTTGTATTTAATGGAAAAAACTAATCTGGGAAAGTGTAAAATGAATGTCATTGTCATAAAGAACAAGAAGCAGTAATTAAATCAGCTATTCCTTTTTCTAAAACATTCACAATACTGTATTCTACTTTTCCTTTTGTTTGTGCAAATTTAGAGATGTTTTGCTCTAAGCTGATCATTCATAATTTGCACATTTATTTGTTCAGTTGGTCCACTGTTTGATCCCACTTTTATTTTTAGATTTTCCATTTTTATTAAGTTTTAGTAAATTTAAAAAAGATGTCATTTTTATTCTTTCTTTTAATATCTATATAGTTTTTATTGTTTTGTTTTTTAATTTCAGTTTTAGTTTTAGTTATTTAGTGCATCAAGTTAAAGTAGATGGGAATTTAGTTGCCAATGAGTTAAAATAAAATAATTTTGTTTTTTTATATTTTATTTCAAATAACTATCTAACCATCCATCATCTATCCATCCATCATCTATTTATTCATTCATTCACCCATCCATCTTCTATCTATCTATCTATCTATCTATCTATCTATCTATCTATCTATCTATCTATCTATCTATCTATCTATCTATCTATCTATCCATCATCTATATATCCATCCATCATCTGTATATCCATCCATCCAGCCAACCATCCATCATCTATCCATCTGTCTTCTATCCATCCATCCATCCATCCATCCATCCATCATCATCTATTTATCCAACCATCCATCATCTATATATCCATTCATCTATTCATCCATCATCTATCTTTCATCCATCCATCCATCTTTCTATCATAAATCTATCCAACATCATCTATATATCATCCATCATCTGTATATCCATCCATCCA
>JAHKKF010528893.1:5639-34962 GCA_019740295.1 Labeo calbasu
TTTATTATTTCCTGCATAATTAGGTACATAAAAAAAAAAAAAATTTGTGTTGGACCAGTTACCTGTGTCTGCAAGTGCGCAGCTCACACATACACGCCTAAACGATTTCAATATATGAGTTATCCTGCCCGAAAAGACCATAAACATTCCAGATAACATCTTAAATAAAAATTAATTTACATACACATATCCTAAAAACTAATCCTGTGTGAATGATATGCTTCAAATCGGGTGATTTTAGGTCAGTGATTTGCATGTGAGTCAATGGTGCTCTCTGCCGGTAGGGAATAGTAAGATGGCGGATCGAACACTTCCGGTGGCTTCACAGTTTAGAACGTAATAAGCGATCCAGTCTTTATATAAATCAGTGATTTTTCCCCATTCAATACGAGTGACACGTAGGATATTCTATAGTCTTTGGCACTGCTGGCCTGTAGGTTTGTGGGGCCCTAGGCAAGATAATAAAAATGGGCTCCACTAGCATAAGAAAACTGTCATAAAAATTTGACGAGTTAAGAAAAAGCACATAAAAGGACTATTTCAATATTTAAGCGTGACTGTGTACACATTCAACAAACATATGTTAAAAAAAATATTTAATCAAATAAAAAAATAGGAGTGCAAGTGAGAGTAAATAGATACACATGAAACACAAAATAAAACATAAATGAAGTATACACAAATCTAAATAAAATAAACAGAACATAAACAAAATAAACATAGGCCTACTAATATTCATAAATGATAAGAAATGCAGGCTATATTACTTGTTTTTAAGGATTGATTGATGATCTCAAGGAAAAAAAAACTTTTTGCATTGTATTAGACATTGGATCCTGGAATGTTTTTTTTCTTAAAAACCTAAATTATTTGTAACCTAGCAACAACGTCACGTTACGCTGCCTCTGAAGCCTGTCCTAAACTGTTCCCGGAGTTGTCTTCGCAGCCTTTGAAGTCAGGGACTTAAGCAGCAGCCACGGATGGAACGGAAACGGCATTCCGACGTCATATTGCGCATTCGCGACTTTAACTGCTACTTCTTGATGTTCTGCTGTAGTAGTCTACTAAGGAGAACAGCTGGTTTGCCGTAGTCCTCACAACGTGACAGATTAGGTAAATAAATGTGGAAGCTGTTGCTTAAAGTCCCTTATGAGGCAGCAGGTCAGCTAACGCAGCCATGATGTTTATGTCAAAGTCGGAACAAAAGAGCGCTAGTCAAAGCGCGCCACTCGGATTAAAGTTCAAACGGCGCAAATTTACTAGAGCAGATGCGTTCATTAGCTGATGTTGAGTCTCGGTCACTAAAGCACCAGTGTGAAGAGCTTGAATTCAGTGAGGAACACAAATGACTCAGTTTATAGCCAGATGAAACAGTGCTGACAAACAGGAGAAACACTGTGTGCAACAATACAGTCAAAAGACTTTTTAATCTACAAATCGTAATCATTTACCATAGATTTACTGTAGTAGCACTAACTGCACAGTGGGTATATGTGTGTTGAATTGTATTTTATTATTAATATAGGCATATTAAATGTATTGAAGGATGACCAATGGAATATAATTACAGTTAAAAACCAACGCAAACAGTCAGAATAATTAAATTTCACCATATAAAATGAGGTTGCTACAATTTTTACAGATATTACTGATTTTGATAATGAACATAAATCTACATCTGCATCCGAACTCAAGCTACTATCAAATGTGTATTTCTAAGAGACAAAAATGTTATATTATTATTATTCATTTTATCAGGCAACACAAACCTGTTTATTTATTTGAAACAATATTACTCTTTTTTTTTTTTTTTTTGAAACAATATTACTCTTTTTTTTTTTTTTTTTATTAAGATATTTATTTTGTTAAGGAAAAATGACTGGGAAAAGTGTGAAGAGTTTGTCATGTTCTGACCATAAACAATATTTTAAAGCCACTTTTAACTGTTTGGTTTTTACAACTTTCACACTATAGCAAAAATCTGCCTTTAAACTTGGAAGAAATAAAAATTTGACATTTATCGTGATAATTATCGATACCGACTGATATGAGCTCTACCTCTACTTCTGATAAAGAATAGAGCAATACATTGGTGTACAAACTGCAGTGCTTTGTCAATATGTTTCTGCATTGGGCTAACCAATATACCATAGCTGTTTGGGTGTTTACCACCGAGCTGTGGGCTAAGTAATGGTGATGGACATTACATTTCCAAAATGCACTGCATGCAGTAGACCAATCACAACAGACTGGGTCATCCGACCAATCACCGCAGATTAGTGACATGCAAAGAAGAGATTTGGACAAATGATTCCTTGAGCGAATTGTTTGGGAGTTGTTGAGCAAGAAGGTAAAAATAAATTCATAAGACACTGAAAGTGTTTTTTGACCTTATATGCATGTCAGCCTATTTTTGGGGATGCCCAAAACCAAAATATGAACCTTTCATAATCCACAATATAGGGGCACTTTAATATATCACAGCAGGTGTGATTGTCATTGACGGAAATGACCTCGGAAATTAAAAATACAGAGATTTTGGGTTAAGGATAAATTCCCTTCGCCCATTCATGAAGAACTTTTGTGTGTAAAAGATAACTTTATTAGTCACTAGTTGAGTTAAACAGGTCAAAAGCAATTTGGTGCAATTTTTGCGAAGGAGACATTGTTATGTTCTTTAATAGTTCAGACAGGGGGTTTGGAATCCTGATTGTCGTGTTATTTTTACGAGGTTTGGCTTGTAGGTTGGAATTCTGATTGTCATGGTGGCTTGTGAAAGGGGCCTTATGTCTGAATGGGGCAGCTGAGAAACTGTAAGCATCAACAGCTGCACCTTCAAAGGCTGCAGTGTGTTACACGGTTTCACCCAAAGTTGTCTCCTTTCACACGGAGGCTCAGACTTCATCAGAGGAGCACAACACGTTCCAATACCTCTGCTAATCAACCAGTTTCCTTTTTCTTCTCTTTATCTGTCTCTCCTTGCTTGGTCTATCAGGACCTTGTCTTTCTATAGAGAGCGCAATGTTTTTTTTTTCTTTTTTTTGGCCTGCATGTAACTTGTTTAAATTATTCAGCTTTTAGTCTTTACAAAGGCACCCAAAAGTTGCCATCCAGCACAATACATCAGGTATTCCCAACCTTTTTATGTCGTCTGAACCAGTTTGACATAAAATATATAATTTAAATAACCCTTGAGATTTTAAACGTATATTTAAATTTTTCAACAACACTTGCAGTAATTTAAAAGGGTTGCACTTGCAGCAACATTTGCATATTCATGTTTCTCCGTTGTCAGTTAGTAGTTATCTATCTTATTTTAATTTATTTATTTTATTTTTAATAAGAGTTTTATTCTATAATTTTAATTTAAGTTTTTGTAAGCTTTATTTTGATTTGTTTTTATTTTTAAACTATTTATGAATTTAACAGAACTGTTAACTCACGAGTTGGCCTGTAAGGCCTGAAAAATCTCTGCCACTCAGTCGCTAAGAGAGGGGACGCTGCTCCACTTTATACAACAGCATTTCGCCGTCATTGATAAAGTGCTTAGCAGCAAGCAAATTAATGAATTTGGCCTGACTGAGAGCCGCTTTCTCATCAGGATGGGGGACGGAAAAGAGCGAGGAGCAGCGAGGAATGGGGGTGGATGGAAGGGTAATCCCGTTCCGGATAAACGGCTGATCCTTCTCATTCCTCAGATATCAAATGTCAGAAGTTAAATTAGCCTGCTAGCCCCTGATAGGAGTTAACATGCTTTTAAATGCGAGGGGAGGGGAAGGGGCAAGAGAATTCCAGCCCCTGTGGGACGGCAGGCAGGTGCCTTTGAACTGTCTAATTATCCCACTCCCGTTAACTGTCTTAATAAAGCCTGCGCTGTCCCAGCCTCACTAACTTGGATGTATGTACTCCTGTAATGCAGAACAAAACAGCTACAAAGGAATTACAGCTACAAACATAATACAGTATCTGTAATTATTGTTGTTCACATATGTTCAGACATTCAGCTTTACTACATTTAAAACAAGAAGTCTTATGTTAAGAAAATACATGAAGAAATTTTTTTTGACCTTTTACAGTTTTAAAAGCCTTGTGAAAAGGATGTGGTCTGGGCCAAGAGTAAATTTTGGCTGGTTGTTTTGTGGTGAGTTGTCCACAATCTGAGAGCCTTAGGCTTGGCCCTAATCTGTTTGCTGAGTGAGTGGAGGGATATGCTAACGGTCAGGCACAGCAGAAAGCTGGCATATGCACAGGTCATTAGCCTCAGTCCACCCAAAGCAGACCAGCATCTCAGCCAGCAATGGCAATTCCTCCAGAAACCAGAGTAAACATTGTTTCAGCATTTAGTTTCTCTGAAACTACAACCATCACATCTAATTTTCAGAACTTTTCCAGAGTTTTTGTCTACTATAATGTATTTTTTTAATTGAATAAAATATATATTTCTCTATTTATTTTTAATTGATCTTTTTTTGTGAATTTTAATAGAAGTTTAAAACAAGATTAATTGCTTATTGTGTGCACAAATCATACTTTTATTGCTTAGTTGTTGCTCATAGATCAAGAAACTTGTTATAGCTCAGGAGTTTTGTTTCTTTTACACATCACAATAATTTCAGATGTTCTTACTAAAATTCCCTTTTTTTCCCCTTTCCTGTTGTTTTGAAGACAAGATTTCGCATATTCTGATATTCTAATATTACAAAACGTAAATGTGCAATTTGATCAATAGTAATCCAAAAGTGTCAGGACCTTGATACTTTTGACATTTTGGTTCTCGTGCAGTTCACAGGAAAAATGTGGCCATTTCCTGCTTTCAGCACCTTACCTGGTTTTGGTCCATACCTGCTAGCATCAATCACGCTCCATTATGTCCTCTGATCAAGGCCTTGGAATGGCAAGTCAAATGCTTTAGCAGAGTTTGATGTGAGTATGGGCACTGCATCAGTGGCTTCAGAGAAAAGGCAAACTCTGAATAGCCCAAATGCACCATTGTCCCCCCTCTGATAGCACTCCTGGCTCCGCAGCTGGCGCATGCTTTCTCCAGCACAATCATGTGCTCTTGAACGTGTCTGAGTATCGAGGCCGACCTCTCAGAATGCTGGTGCTGCATCCAGAAGACCGGGGGAGGAGAGAGACAAGGATCCCGAGGTGATTTCAAGCTTCTCTGTGATGCTGATTTGAGGTGAACATGGAGAAAGGGAAGAGGCCTTGACTTTGATTCATTGCATTCCAGCTTCCCACTACTGCTGGGAAGGGAATCAGGGACATCCAGCATTCCCAGGTCTCCATAGAGGCCTAGTGGCAGAATGTGCTACATGAGGCTGTGGGATTCAGTGCGTACATGTGCACAACCAAATTGAGATATGTGGAAGCTGTCGATTTAGCAAAGATGCTTATCAGGAGCTGACAGACACAATGACATCATTTACTCTCACTGTGGTGTTTCAGCACTGCATCACTGTGGGAAATTTGTATTAAATGTGAAGCATTCTGCATCAAAGAATCTTAAAATGACTCTCTGATCTTGCAATTTAAATCCCTGATGCTGTTATCATTTCCGTTTCTGTTTTTACTCTCATAACCTGAATTATGTGGCACAAGATAAAACATTCTGTGACTTTCATTTGAAGATATAATCAGATTTTTCCGTTGGCAGTGCTTAGGCTATATTTAGAAAGGGTGTAGCCATTCTGGAGCCATCTGCAATTTGCAGCTTGCTTTCAATCTGTTTATGTTTCCTCTTTGTAATATATTTTGGTTCTTCTGGAGCTGTTTGGAAAATTTAAATCATAATCATTAGCTGTAAAAAAATTAAGTATTATGGTCCTAATAACCATTCAGTGTCATAGTTTTATAAAGGGTGGTTTTATGTATTATAGCAAGTTAGTATCATAATGTTGCTAATGTAATTTATTAAATTCATTCATTTATTCATATTTATATATTAATAAAAACAGTAATATTGTGAGATATTATTACAATTTAAAACAACAGTTTTTATGTTTTTTGTTTAGGGTTAATTAATAAATGGAAAGTTCAAAAGAGCACTACTTAAAATACTATTTAAAAATTATTATTTTCTATTATTTTAGTATTATAAATGTCTTGACTGTCAATTTTGATCAGTTTAAAGCATCCTTGCTGAAAAGTATTAGTGGGAAAAAAGTACCTTACAGACCCCAATCTTTTGAAAAAAAAAAAAGAACTCAGTTATATATATTCAGATTGCATTTAAATAAAATAGTAGAAAATATTAGTGTGATATATAAATTAGATTATTTATTTTACCCTGTAATGTACCTACCATTTCTGTATCATATAGATTAATGGCCTCCACATCTTTGGGGATCTGTTGGTTTGGCATTAAATCTCTACTGGTGGGGGTTAAAGGATAAGTCTTCGAGAACCTTTTTCCTTCCTACTGCATGGGGAGCCAAGAAGGAGAAATATCCCACACACTTGTAGTAATCCTCTTGCTGTTCTCTTCCTACCAAGTTTGGTGAAACTGTTTTTTTTTTTTTTTTCTGTTTTGTTCCCCATCTCACTCTCTCTTTGGGTATTTTCACAAACAATTCTGCTGTCTTTAGCACAGGTGCCAGGCTGACGAATCAGGTAAGCCTTTTGGATAGGTGTTATTATGCATGTGCCAAACACAGGAATATCTGCATCCTTTCGCATTGTTAATTGTAGCTTCTCCTGCAAGTTGATTTGCAAGAGAAAGAAATGAATAAGAGCGAAAAAGACGGAGGGATTACTTCACAGGAGGAGGAAGCTTTGAAGAAACGTTTTGTTGTTTACCACAAGCTCCTCCATTCTTCCACTGTAACTCCCCACACATCAGCTCCACCACCACAAAAAAAGGTTCCCCAGCTACACCAACCTCAACTCAACTATTGACAACAAATCCTTCAAAATATCTGCAGGTGGAGGTTCAGTCTTAACCTTTTGCTTTCTCTGTTTTTTTTCCCTCAACAAAGCCCTCACCCTCGCCGGGAACGATGTGCAACATTGTGCAACTTTGACATGAATGGCCTCTGTGCTATCCTGCTGCATTTTGACTGGCATGAGCCGACCGCTCAGCAGCGGGAGAGCCAGTTCAACTTTGAACAGGGTGGAAAAATGATTGACATGCGTCGAGCAGAGGGCAGAGAGCTAGAGGAAAAGAGGAAGATGGTTCTGCCTTTGGGCTCACCCTTAGACTATCCCTCAACTTTAGAGGCTTTTGCCCACAGCCAGAAACATCCCTCACTGGTCACAAGAACAATGCTCTGACCTGTCCTCGTGATCTCTCTTGTATTTTTATAGCATCTTGTCAGAAATGTCACGCCCATTACCATACCTGTGAGTTTCATCCGCTCTGCTGTAAATATTAAAGATCAATTCTGCTGTACCAATTCAAGGCTGATTCAGACCCTGAGAATGTTTACAATCAAGAGGATCGTGCAGAAGCTTGCAGATTTTACATGATGTTTTAGAGCAGTGCTGGGTGTAACTAGTTACTAAGAAATTAGTTACTGTAATTTAATTACTTTTCCCTTGAAAAAGTAAAGGATTATTCTTATTTTTTCTGTAATTTAATTACAGTTACTTCTTATGTAATTGAACTTAATACTGTGTATAGACTGTAGAACATTTATATACAATATAATAGTGGATTTAACATCAAATTTTAAAGTCTAACCTTAAAAATGTATGCTTTTTATGTATTTTTCTCACTTTAAATACTTTGGTCAGTTAATAACAATATTGGTAACACTTTAGTGTCCAATTCTCACTATTAACTAGTTGGTTATTAGCATGAATATTACTCAGATATTGGCTGTTTATTATTATAAAAAAGCACATATTAACGTCTTATTCTGCTATACCTTATTCTAAATCCTAAATCCTACCCAATTCTTAAATTTAACAACTACTTTACTAATTATTAATAAACAGTAATTAGTAGTATTTTAAGGCAAAAGTAATAGTTAATAGTGAGAATTGGACCGTAATCTAAAGTGTGACCAGAATAATGTTTGTAGTTATTTGTTATTTATTTGAAAAAATTTAAATAATTATTTCATGTCCATCCTTGTATTATTAACTTGTTGAGATTGATGTAGGATTTAAAAAGCAATTAGTAATAAGTAATTACTTTTTGGAGAGAGTATTTTGTACAGTAATCTAACTACACTGTTGAAGATGTAATTAGTAACTATAACTATATATATAACTTTTTTTTTTTTTGTAATTTTCTTACGCATTAAAGATATGATGTTAAACACTATTTAGAAGCAACTGCATTTACTGTATATAGGAAAAGTGCAATGACAATATGTATTAAATGTAGTGTTATTTAATTACAACAGTATCATATAAACTACAGTAAAACTGTTATACAGCTGCAAAGAGAATTTTTTTGCATAGCTGGCATTGTACTCTCTTAGGTTCTGGATGATGACCTCCGTAAAATGTGCAGCACACAGATAAACGAGGTTATAATTATATTACACACTAAATAAAGTTGAAAAACTGAAAAAGTGAGTCCATATTATTAAGGCAATAATCAAACACATTCTAGAATCTATCACTTCCAAATACAGTTGGGAAGATTCATTTAGGTAAATCAGTTCATTTTAATTAATTCAGTTATTCAGTTAATTTTACTTAACAGTTAAAAAGAAGTCCTTCTGCAGAAGTCTCTCAAATTAAATTTGGAAGCATGATTCATTTTAGTGAATCAGTTTATTCAGACTGTCTATTTTATTTGTTCAATGGTTTATGGAAACTATCTGAATTAATTTACTGAAATCAGTCATGGGGCTTTTAAGGTAAAGTGTGTAATTTCTATGCTAAATAAAATCTTAATTAGTTGAACAAACAGATAACCCTGCCCCAGACTCATACAACTGGCTGAGCTTAACTGGGCTGGTAGTGCTTTTTAAACAAAAAGTGCCACAGTGAATTTTGACATCTAGACAGTGTACAGTTCACCTCAAACTACTCAAGTTCTGAGTAGAAAAAAAGTAATCTACAGTTACCTTTAAAAATAGTGTTATGCTTTTCAAAGGTTTCCAGGACACTTTAGAATTCTTGCCCTAAAATGTAAAAATGGGAGCAGGAAAGAGGCAGGCAAAAAAGGGCAGAGAGATTGTCAGAGGAAAACCATGTACATTGGGGACGCAAGAGGGAGATCCAGTGGGTAGAGAGAGAAGCCCAGATCAAGACTTAGGGAAAGTGAGTGGATAAAAGTGAGAGACAAAGATCAAGAGACACAAAGAACAGGAGAGAGAGAGAGAGCCAGGAAAAGAAAGTTGAAGCCGAGCTGCTGAGTCTATTCCTGTGGTACTGAGAGCTGGTGAAATACTAGAGCCTAGGCCGTGTGCCTCTGATCAGGGCGGCAGTGAGCACAATTACCTTCTTTTCAAATCCTTCAGTGACACCACGGGAGAAAGGAGGACTTTGAAACTTGAAAGGCAGGGCGCTCGCTTTCAAACCTCAAACGCAAGCAGGAAAGGGCTCTGAAATTTGTTCAGTGCTCCCCATCCACCATTAGCTTGTTTCTTCCTCTCGCCTCCAGGCATTTAAGCGATTTTTGAAAAGATGTTAAGAAATTCAATCACTACAGAGAGAGAGGGAGCACAATCATTTTTCCTCTCTCTCCTTCTCTCTTTCCCTCTTTTGCGCTGTTTTTTTTTTTTTTTTTTTCGCTGGAGCGTGCTTTCCTCCCAGTCCACAGAGAACAAGCTTGCTGTTTTTGTGTCAGGGTGAATAGACCAGTGAATCTGTGGAGCAATGGTGGAGCCAAAAACGCAAAAGGAATAAAAGAATGCTAAGGAAAAAAAAAAAAAAAAAAAGAGGAAATAAAAGAGAAGGGTTGATGGTCAGGGCCATGGAAATCCTTCTCATCTGCCTCTTGACATGTGTAATCTCAACATCAGAGCCTCACTGAGCCCAGAGTGCAATAGCACACTCACCTTCATCTAAAAGTCTGCAGGAAACTTTTGAACTCTGTAACGTGGCTCAAATGGAAATCCGTTTATGAGGATGCCGCCTAAATGAAATTGCTAGAGATCCATTCCCTTTTATTGTCCCCTAGGAAGGAAAAAACACAAAAGAGTACCAAAATATCTTAGTTGTTCCTCCAATAAGGTTAAACTGTGAGCAAAAATAATATTTGCTTTTTCCTGCAATTCCTAATTCTTTAGAAAACAAAGTTTGCAATCAAATTCAATTTCTTGTCAAATTTAAAGACCAAATTATCTGATCTAATTACAATATACAAATTAATTTTATATCTTCATACTCTTATGGTACGTCTGATAACAGTCTCTCTCTTTTTTTAAATTTCTTCTTTTAGGATAAACATCTGAAAAGAAGCTGATACTTACATTAGTGCATCCACTTAAATAAGTCTTTAATTTTAATCAATTAATAACTTTTAATTTTCTGATCTTTGAAAAAGAAACATTTGAGCCGTGACATTTAATTTAGGGACAAGGAGAACAACAGTGGTAAGAAGATTAAATTTGGTGCTGAATTGAGAGCATAATAATAAAGAGAAGAGATGGAGTAAATGAAGAGAGATGGAAAGAGAGAGAGATTATGAGATATGTTACTCCTCTACTGTCTGCAAATCAACACTGTAAACCCAAATGTTGTCTTTACTTAAATAATTAAGTAATCTTGACTAAACATTTCCTAAAATTTTATGATTTGGGCCCATAAATTAAAAACCTAAGTTTGTGTAACTTGTTTACCTACAAAATATGTAAATTTAAGATTACAAGTGTTTTTAACTCAAAATCCTAATTTATTAAAACAGCTAACTCTGGTCTTTATTTAATGTTACTGGGTGTGCAAGCAGTTCTGCCTGGCAGCAAGATAACTAATGCACTGATTGGTAGATAATTACAAAAAGCAGGTCTCTTTTTATTTTGTCTAAGTTTTAGGACACCAATTACTCAATTCAACTGATGGAACGAGTTTACTCAATCAGCTGAGTTGAGTCAATTTATTTGGGTTTTTAGTGAAGAGCCTATTGACGTTCTACCGTTAATTGTTTGCAGAGCCATTATGAGCGATGCTGAGTCTGTGAAAAAGTACATCTCAATTAGTATAACCCTCTGTTCATGAAGATAGCGACTGGGGTCGGGTGGCACTTGTGTCACTATTAAACTATAGCCATTGTAAATGTTGAAAGAATTCAGGCTCGAGTGAAAATGAGGAACAAAAAGCCTTGATGCAGATTGAGAATTTTAAAATGGGCTTTTGACTTGTTATAAGCTTGTAAAATTACATTAAAAAGAATTAAAGTAAATTAAATTTTATATTACACATTTGAAATAGGCATTGTATATTTAAGATTTTTTGTAAGGACTGTTCATTCCCTTACTTCCATACACCCATGACACAGTATCCACTTGTAAATCCATGTGTGTGTATCTGTCTGAGGACAGTAACAGGATGATACTTAAATCCCGTTATGTTAATATTGTGGTTTTATGGGAGCAGGCCTATTAATCCTGCTTTAACTGTATAAGTGCTATTATTCCTTCAATAAGATCACTGGCTATGCAGTATAGGATTAAAGATTTATAACGTAACTGATTCATTTTTCATGAATCAAGGAACCTTAAATGCTCTCTATCATGACTGTTTGTGAAGTGTATTCTGTGGTTATATGGAATACAATCTTTAATCTGTATAGTTTTAATTATTTTTTCCTAGCTGCATTGCAGAATGCTAGGTCAAACACTAACTTTAGCTTCAGCGCTATGGGTCAGTGGCGCCAGCTTTGTGCCTCCATGCCAGAGTTTCAGAGAGATTTTAAAGCAGCTAGAGCAGCACTCATCAGCACCAGCAAGCTGATAAACTCTTCCAAACTGGAGGAGGCTTACAGTTTGAGCTTAATGACTTGAGTCACAACTGTTCTCGGATGCCAAAAAACAAGCACTATGTTCCACCAGCACTCACTGATTCCATTTATTCTGTCAGAGTGGCTCTTACAGGCTTTCACAAAGCCTGCACTCTTTTTACTTTGCAAATCATATAGTCATAAAGAAAGAAAGAAAGAAAGAAAGAAAAAAATAGTCATACTGAGGACATCGGGCCCAGGAGCTCAATTTTTTCCTTTTTAAGGAAACTAAAAACACTAATAACAAACAATGTGCATAATAATCAAAACACTCTCAACATGAGCACAAAACAAAGATAACCAGTTTAGTTGTCTTTCCTTTCCATCTACAAATAATTTTCCCAATTATAACATTGTTTTATAATGAAATGTTCTTAGAATGCTGATTAAAATTGCTAAATGATGTTTATTAAACAGTCACCCACTGTGTTTCTACTGTAGCTAAAATAACTGCGTCATCTGTAACTCTCAATGTGACACTTTCAGCATCATCACAGGGAAAAATGCAACACGCACGGAGCAGGAAGGCCCGGGAGCGCGTTTGGCTCTAGATAACAATATTAGAGGATATAGAGCAGAAAAACCATTGCTGTAAACCCTGAGCACTTGTGGTGTGTACTGCTCTATTTTTTTGATGCGTTGCTCACTTTAAACTATAGAATGGTGCAACTATTGTTGTGTCTCGCACAATCCTCAAATAGTGAACCATGTTCAGCTATTTGAAGATGCCTGGGTTTGCTCGGTGTGAGAGTTCAGTTAAAATGTCTTATTTTTCTCTGCACATGTGATAAGGATATTTTATTCAAAAATGATATCAATGACGTCAAAAGGACACAAAACACACCATGAAAAGTATACCACTCAAAAATTATTTCAGTGGAATTTAATGTATTAAAATAAGCTAAAGTGACACAATTATTTCTCTGTTTAATTTAATTATGTGCACTGTAGTTTATTTCATTGGCATTTACTGAAACTGACCAGCTAGTTCCCAGCTTGCTTTGCATGGGACAGAATGAAGAGAGTAGATATTGAAATTAAATGTTTATGTGTTTTTGTGCCAAATGATAGAAGGAGGGAATTTGTCAGTTTTTCATTTTCGTGTTCATGTAATTTAGAAGGGGATGTTGGCTTTTTGTGATGAGTAGTGAAGCTTGTGCTTAGGTGTGGGATGGTTACATAATCAATGCTGTGAAAAAAAAAACACCTTTAATATCCATTTAACCACTACATTGCACGTAAGGTTCTTTGTAGTGGAATAAACTTCTTTAAACTATTAACTCCAAGAATGACATATACAAAGTATTTGTGTTTAGTTTACAGAGTAATTTTATGTCAAAACCCATGTTATGATGGTAGATAATTATGGTGGATGTCAAGATTTTTAGGGAAAAAGCAAAACTCTCATATATTTTTTTTTTTTTTTTTTTTTTCAGTCTTCAAGAATTAATTTATGTTCCACTGAAAGAAAGTCACACGAGTTTGAAACTGCATACGTTTATGTGAATAATGACATAATTGTCACTGTCCCTTCAAATTACATCATTGGTGACCTCAGTGACCCCTACAGCTGAACTCCTTAAGATTAAAAAGCACTGAGTAATGTTATTCAGCAGTAAAAGTGTTTGGAGGGATAAAGATTTTTTCAGCGAACTGAATAAAGGGGTTGCTTAACTTCTTTTTCTAGGCTGAAAGGTTCTAGATGGGGTCAGATAAGGGGTTGTGTGTCTTTGACAAAGATCAAGCACTAAACCCTGTAAACCCTGCAAAGCGCTGTAAACTTGCTTTTCTCTGCCCCATTTTCGACCACTGGAGACACTGTCCCTGTGGGGTACAAGTCCAACTTTGTCCGCCAGAAAAGATTACTTGTAGACAGAGAAATAGAGAAAGTACTTCTCTTTCTGTATGTAGGAGAGAGACAGGAACAGACTTGTAGAAGGAAGGAGAGAAGGAAAGAGAACGAGAGAGAAGGTGGATAGCTTGTGGGCGTTGATACTACCCATGAGGCCATTTAATGGGCAGTTTGGAATGCAGGGAAAAGACTCAGCTGCCCTCTCAATGGGATTCTGTGTCTTTGAAAAGAAAGAGAGAGAGAGAGAGAGAGAGAGAGAGAGAGAGAGAGAGAGAGAAAGCAAGCTTGTGGGAAATCCTTGCCTGACTGCTGCTGTGATGTTGAATGTTGGCCTGTTTTATTTCACAGAATGTGGCAAGCACAGACACAGAGACACTCCATTGCTCTTGTGTAAAGTTGTGAACCTGCACATTTGCCTGGAAGTGGCCAAGCCCAGGAGGCTTTGCACACAAAACCCATAAAGAGCTCCCTAAAGCACACGTTAGCACTAACACTGCCTCCCTCACTACTCAAAGATTTAGCGTGACCAGACATGTTCCACGTTTATTACCCCTGTCTGTGGGTCTGTCTACCTATGAGTGCCTCTGTGTATTTGTGTTTGTCTGTAGGTTTGTTTGGACCTTTAAATTTTCCTATTGCAGTACAAGCTGTAAGGATAGTTTTGATATTACAGTGACAGATTTTAGCACTGGCTAAGGTCTGACAACAAGCTTATGCTTTTTTTTCTCTTTTTTTTTCACATTTTGCATTAGTTTGAACAAAAGGTTACTCTGGGCCTGGGAAAATAAATAAATAAAAAAATAAATAATAAATAAATAAACAATAAAACCTATAATCACATGGGGGATGGAGGGGGGAGTCAAAAAGTTTGAGAACTGCTGATTTAGCCCATAACTAGACTGTGCAGTGAGATGACATATCTCAAAATTGTTTAATTTATTATTACTATTTATTTATTTATTTCATTTTTTTTTTGGTTGTTGCAGGCATGTATTAGTTGTGAGCTCACATCAACAACATGCATTATTTCCTGTCCTCTTTGTACTCTCTACATTTCAAAATAGCAAAATTAACAATTATAATAATAAAAATATATTTCTGTCATGACAGCTCCTGGAGGGATTGTTATGGAAATGTACATGACAATGTTATTAAATTTGGTCTTGGTTAAATAGATCAGTTTCGCTGCTGCTTCGCTGCTGCTGCGCTGCTGCGCTGCTGCTGCGCTGCTGCTGGTGCTGCGGCAGAGCAAGTACCGAGACTACCAGTACACCCACAACATGCTGCTGTGAGCATGTAAGAAAAACTGCGGCTGCAAATACAACATACATGAAAATATCCCCCTTACATGAATCACCTCTTAGCAGTTCTATACAGGTGGAGCTGGGGAAGGTGAATTGTTTCTAAAGCATGTTGCAATCTGCTACAGTAAGCATTAGTCATATATTTTGATGTTGAGCAGCAAGCTCACTGGCTACCGATACAGGAGAGAACCAATCAGCTGTGCCATGTGATAATAATGTTATTAGGTCAGATTGAGTTAGATCGGACTGCGCCATGTAGAGTTTCATGCCAGAACTCTGTATATATCAATACATTTTTTTAAAAGTAATACAAATTAACTAATATTCTTTCTTTTTTTCCTCTCTCATTTAGAGGACGACAGTTCAGGTTCCCCGTATCATCGTGAGAGGCGTAATGCCATCAGTGGGCAGGCTGCGGTTCTGGGTGTATCAGGAAAACTGAGTGAGGAGCCATCCACCTCTACAGAAGACCGCTCCCCATTGGTGAAGAAAGAGCTTCACAGCTCTCTGCCCCACCTGGCGGACCACACCCTACCCTACCGGGGGACACTCTTCGCCATGGACCCTCGTAATGGATATCTGGACCCTCACTATGGTGAGTTACAGTGTTGGGGATAACGCATTACAAGTAACGAGAGTTATGTGATCAGATTACTTTTTTTCCCCAAGTAACTAGTAAAGTAATGCATTACTTTTAAATAAGTAGCACCACTTATTTTGTTTTCCCATTTATTGACTAAGGTACCTCTTTCAGCCTGAGGCTTATTAATTTCACTTTTGGTGTGAAAGGGCCCTTACAGTTTCCAAAAATATGACTTTTGGGTTTTTTGTTATTAAAAAACAAATAAACAAGTCCAGCCCAGGTGACAAAATTAACGCAAAAGTAACTAACAGTTACTTTTGTGTGGAGTAACACAATATTGTAATGCATTACTTTATAAAAGTAACTTTCCCCATTACTGGTTACTACTTTATTTTTTTTTAACATACTGGGACAAACACCCACTTACATTTTTTTTTGGTTCCAATTTATCTATATTGTTGTCTTTTTATCCTACAAAATATGCTGGGTCCGTTAAATCATAATCCACCCAAAAACTGTGAAATACAAAATTGCATGTTTAGGAGAATGTCTGCTTTCTATGTAACAAATAATAGACAGTGACAAGAAAGTTACATACAAGAAATGTGTGTGAGGAACGAACTGAAATTTGATTTGTTACTCACTGAAAATCTTCTGTCTCTTGCCTTGCATTTTTGGCTAAACCGATCCATATAGAAGTTTTGTTGATGTGTTTTGCATAAGACAGTCACCATGAACCATGAATACCAAATCCCTATAGACTGTAGATATTGCTGGTGCATAAAACTCAAGGACAAATGTTTAGTGCAAGGCTAGCATGCTAACTTTTCCCTCTGTGAGGCGAAAGGCAAAGCTGCTAACAGATTGATTGGGCCTGACAGTTGACTAGTTGCCCTTTCTTTCTCATTCGCTCTTGCTTGCCTTTTAATTTTTTTTCAGAAAGGAAGTTAGTATGGGGGACGTTTTTCTCTGCTCCCTAATTCCCTCATTAGGGGCAGAGTGTAAGCACACAACTCCAGTCTCACTCATCAGCGGCATGATCAAAGCGCCACAGAGAGGAAAGCAGTCAAGCTCCCCCCTGCCTTGTTCTTTTCCATATTCTCTCTTTCTCTTGTCTGGCCCACCATACTCCCCCATCATTTTTCTAATAATCATGAAAGACACTTAGCAAGAGAGCGAGAGCACATGAATGGACAGGATAAAGTAAAGGAGAGAAATAAAGGGAGAGAGAGACAGATGAGGCTAGTCAAGTCTTTTAAGAGGTTAATTTTGCAGACCACCATTGCCTGACCATCACCTGTGGACGAAGATTCAGTGTGATGGCTTGTTTAGTTTCGATAAATTGGCCTTGAATTGTGTTTGGCGGTGTAGTTTTAATCTATAGCACTTAATGAAATGCCCTTACTTTAGTTCTCTCTCACAAAACCATTTACTGTATTGCTGTTTAGACCTCTTCATTAGCAGCCCTGTGCTTTGTTGGTCTTATTTTGGTCCGTCCGGCTTAATGCACAAAGGTCAGCTACAATCTGACCCATCAGAACCTTAACAAATTGACTAATAAAAGCCTGACCACCTCAGCAAATCTGCCCCTTTCTTTGTACAGAAAAACCAAGGGAAATAGAAAAGTGTTTTAATAGGGGAGGCAGTGCCATACAAGAGGGAAATTGTGAATAGTGTTGATAAAGCAAAGACCTCTGAAAAAGTCACATAAATCTCTATTCTCCTTTTTGTTCTTGTGATAAGGCAACACTGGATGGGGTCAGCACTCTAGCAAAGGAGGGCAAGAGAGAGTGACTTAAATAAATGTTTTTTTGTAGAAGTTAAGATTGATCAAGAGTATTTGTTGCATGAAGTTGATTGCTGAATGGTATAAATCTAACTTTAATCATTTTGATAATTTTGAAACAACTGTAAAACACTTACAGTGGAAGATATTTGGACCAGGCAGTAATCATTGAACTACAGCTTCAAAAACATTGAATATACATTATATTTGTTAAAGGGGTTGTGACATTTTTTTTTACAATTATTATAATATGTTCCATGAGGTTTACTTGTTATTTTAATAAAGTGCTTTGCACACACAAAAAAAAAAAAAAGTGGAAAAATTATTGTTTTCAACCCTCATTCTGGGGTGGGTCCTTTAAGGCTTCAGTCAGTAATCGGCCACTGTTATGATTGGCTAATGTCATTGTATTGGAAACAGTATCAACACCCCCTCGATACTGAATGTTTTGAATGGTTTTAAATGTTTTGAAAACATAATCAAAATAAAACGTGATTTCCAGACAAAGCAATATGAAATCATTCATTTACAGATCTAGTACCGCTTCATCTTTTCGGGGTCTATGTTGATTTGTTGTTCTGGAGGTGGTGTTTATGTAAACAACTATGCCCAACTGATGTCACCTTGTCCCATAGGATCCAAAATGAGACGTTTTTAGAGGATTATTACATAAATGCTTTTTTATTGATGATGAGAACATTTTAAGTTATAAAACTTGCAGGACGCATTAAGTATACAAAGACATCTATCTATCTATCTATCTATCTATCTATCTATCTATTTAAAAAAACCTAAAGGCAAGTTGAAATACTTCTGTCGTAATCAACATTATGCTTTTAACTATTCATGTAACTGATTTATAGAGAGAAATAAAAAAGGGGAAAAATTAGGAGAAACCAAAAGAAAAAAAAAATACATGAAGGAAAAACACAAGAGTTGAGGATGTGGGGGAGCGACAGACTGAAGGAGCAATACAAGAAAGAACAAAAGTGAAAGAGGGGTGTTCCGGGTGGCTGGAGCCTGTAGGGGGAGGATGGGGCGGAGGGTCTGAGGTGAAGGGGTGGTAAGGGTCAGAGGTCAGGTGGAAAGGGCAGACATTGAAACATAGGGGTTCAAAAACAGCATGAGAAGTCAAAGGGGCCTCTTAGTCTGTCTATTCTCTCTGCATGGGGGATCACCAGGGCGGCAATGGATAGAACAATAGAACAGAGTGAACATGTCTCAAAGTTCTTTTAAACTAGTTACCTAGAGCTTCATAATTTGTGTATACCATTACTTCTTTTTTCTTACAATAACAGAATATGAGATAACATGTAAAACTGTTTTTTTTTTTTCTTGTAAAGCCCTGTTTTAATGTATTTTATTTAAAGTAAATGTATTTATTTATTTATTTATTTATTTATTTATTTATTTATTTGACATTTGAAACTCATTTTGTCTAGACAGAAAAATGTCTGATGTCGTTCTATGAGTGAATAAAGGGCTCAGTGTACTTTGTGGATCATTGGTGTGGTGTACACTCCTCACCAGAGGGGATTATGAGAGGCCAGGACCCTTTAACTAACCCTCCTGAGCCCCATCACCCCTCAGCTCTTTAAAACCCATGCTGGTGCCATTCACTCACTACCACAGGCTTTGAGGTGTGAAAAACCTTGACCCCCATACACATACACACACTTACATGCAACAGAGCCTACCTGCCTTTCTTTTTCCCTTTTGAGATCCATCAGCTCATAAATGCGTCCCAGGTGTGCGCTAGTGTAAGTATGAGCCCACGTTTGTGTGTTTGAGTATGTGATGGAGAGCAAGTCGGGCTCTTTGTGCTGTGTATGCACTAGCACTAGAGGCAGGTAAAGCATGATTACTCTTCCTATGGAGCGTGTCAAGGCCTAATATGCCTAAATGAGCCTCCACCTGCTGCCTCTGCACACCTGGTCACCACGACAACACACAGCGTGGCACCCTGGGAGTGGGTGTCAGGAGTAAAGCACCAAATGACAAGTGCCAGAGGTGGTGGAAGGTACAAATAATGTAGATACAGCAAGAACCTCTGAAAAAGTCCAGCAAATCTCCTCTCGATTCCTTTGACGAGTCAAGGCGTTAATACTGAATTTACACAAACTATTCACACCCACTGCATAAGTGCATAAAGGCCTGGCGCATTTAGCATAAAGAGCGCAGAGGATAAATAGCCCTCTTTGTGAGCATTAGACGAAGCATTAGCATTAGCCCTCGTTCCTGAGCCTTATCCTCTTTTCTCACACAAATGCTGGATAAGAGTCCCATATCCCGCTTAGCACCATGCTAATGCACAGTATGGATAAGACAGCGGGATTGAAGAACAGATTAATGAAGGGAAGAGTGCTAAATGTGTGGAAGTGTGAAATGCGGCTAGCACTGCGACATCTGTTTATATTGTCCGCTGATTAGCAGGTCATCGGGCCACAGCAATAGTGAGGCACTTGCTAGCGTTGCACTTCTTATCTCTCTTGAGGAAGTGGAAGATCCTTCTCTTCTCTCTCTTCGTCCTCTTTCCTAATTGTTTGTATTTTCTTAAACAGATGTGCTCTTTGCCAGTAAGAGCCATGTCCCATAATGGGAATTAAAGCATGCTGAATTGAATGTTTTCCTTTTATATGAATTTTAATATGGAATGCAAATGTTTTGAACAATGCGAGCAGGGAGGGACAAAATCTTGCTGTTCTGCAATGTTTTAAAATCTTGGACACACACATGATTGTCCCAGCAGCTAAGCCATATCCTTTCCTAAGCAAACTCAGTTGAACAATAGGTTTATTCATGTTCCTCAGTGCAGTCTTGGCTGTCCATACGGTCCTGATGCCTTTTCACAAACACTTTCCTAAAGATTTTGAGAGTTTAGCTCTTTGAAGCCCCCTTGTCCTTGACATTCAAGCCCACGAGTGTCATTACTGCAAAGAGGGTGGACTCCTAAGCCTACTTAGTGCCGGTCTACAACTTCTCAGTGTGAGATATTGTCCCCACTCAAAAGAAAACTGGCTCCCACCTTTAGCTTGATCAGCGGTGTGGGGCTACACTTTCAGTCCTCTGTGTTCCTTATTGGATAAAGATCTACCAAGTTTCCTGAAGCCTATAATCCTTTACCAAAGTCTCACTGATTCCTCACACCAGAGTCCAGACAAACCCACATGAGGAGAGACTGATGATATTCCACCAAACAGACACATCCAAACCTCTGTCATTGCTTCCATCCTGTCTGGTCAGCTCCACATGGTGCACATGGTGGTGCACACCATAATAGAGTATATTCCCACTTCATTGCCCTTGGTGGAGCATAGCAAGTCACTGCTGGCCAAACAAAGAACTTGTCAGGGGTTTTCTGAGATGATGAAAAGGGTTGAGCTTGACACTGATATATTGGCTGGATAGTGCTGAGAATAACAGCCCCCTTCCCTCCAAAATCAAACCTTCACTAACAATTGAAATGTACATATGTGCTCTCAAAGACATGAATATAACCAGAACAATTGGTGTATTCTGGATAACCATATCAAAATAAGATATGGAGTTGGTTGCTTAACCAGGTCTGTTCTTGGACATAATGAATCTAAATTTAAACTTGTAAACTAAATCTAAATTTGTTTACATTTGATTACATCAAACTTGTAAACTTGATGTAAATGTAAATTTAAACCTAAACTTGATGGCCAAGTGACACCTTTAGAATTTCTTTCTTTCTTTCTTTCTTTTTTTCTTTCTTTCTTTCTTTCTTTCTTTCTTTCTTTCTTTCTTTCTTTCTTTCTTTCTTTCTTTCTTTCTTTCTTTCTTTCTTTCTCCACAGTCCACTGGGTCAAAAGTGTCCATAGTTGAAGAATAGTTTAGAACTTTTGTGAAGAATAGTAGAACTTTAAACTTTAATACCTCTAATGTAGCATGACTATAGTTTTTCAAAAGTTTTCTTTCTTTATAATCATAAAAACACACTGATGCCTCAAATTGAAGATAAAAGTCTTAGAGAGGCTCCCACTGACCACTTCAAGGGCAAGGCTAGTCTGCATGATTGTTTCCATACTGGATTTGTGAAAGAGGGGCCCTGCTGTGACCCAGCCAGAGCTCACAGGGGTCACGATGCCTGAAGCAGTCTTTGGGCACTAGTAAGAAAATCTCTTCTACTCCTTCATTCTGATCTTTTTATTCTGAAGGGGAATCTTTCACTGTTTTTAGCCGTCTTGATCTAGTACACCCCAGATAATCATATGATCCTCTATTATAGAGCTTATTAAAAGAGTTTTGCCGTGTATGGCTATACCATCACATTCCTGTGCTTCTTTGACTTGACTTATGTTGCTAGTGGAAACGCTTTTTAGCACTGCCTGATACTGAAATGATGAACGTCAGTTGCTTTCTCTGTATGAGAAATTAGTCTTGAAAACTAGATCCATTGGATATGCCACAGTCATTCACATGACATGTGTTTCCCTTTATGCCTTTTGTTGGAACGATCATAATGCACAGGCTATCTCAGAGATTTCTTGGAGAGAGAAATGGTAAGAAAGCCTGTTTTAAAGGATAGAGGCAGCTTTTGTCAGTAACTTCACTTTTGGCTTAAAGACCTATGAGGTCCCTGTCTCTCTTTCTTTATTGTTCAAGTGTACCGCTACTGTGTAAATCTCACCATTAGGTCTCACTCTCATCCTAACATGCTGCTCTTGTCTATTGAACAATCTCAGTATTTAGACAGGATTACACTCATTCCAGTACTCTCTGAATGTGTGTGAATTTGCTCTAAACAACCATATAATATTCAGCATGCGTTTTGTTTTACTTTATTTTATTCGACATGGCCACTTTACACCTCCTTTTGTAGGCCATATATTGTAATACCAATAAAAATATGTTTTAAATGTCATAGGTTTGGAAGGTTACAATGCTCTCAAAAAGGATGTGTTAATTTTTAACACATTTTTTGTTGACTATTTTAACACATTTGTGTCATTTTGTGACAACTTGTGTAACTATAACACATTAGTGTGTAGAAAATTAGCAGGAATAACACATTGTTGAGATAAAAGTTTTCAATAAGTGTAAAGTTTAATAAAGTTTTCCTTTTTAAGTGTGAACTGTGTGTATCCACTTCTTTTTAATAGCATATGTTATTGTCCTAATGGTTGTGACACCACTAGGGGTGTAACGATTCATTCGTTTTCTCGATGCATCGATTACAAAACCTGACGATGCATATACATCGATATTGAAACATGGATTTTCAAATCGTGAATCGTTGATTTCGGCCAGTAATTAATTTAATACACCAAGAAATGAATCATGATTTCTATAGCAATTCAGTGTTTTAAAATATAAACACATTACATTACTATAAGCACAAATTAATGAAGACGCATAAAAGTTGCGTTCGTTACTATGTCATCAGAATCATCATTCGCCGACAGAAAGGAAAAGTTTAAATGCTGTAACATTTTATTTAATGAAAATAAGATGAAGAAGCTCACATCATGCAAAGGTGTGACATAAAATGTTACCCTATACATTCACAGTATGCTACACAATAGTTAACACAATAGCCTATTTTTAAAAGCCTTTTTTAAATCTTGCCTTACATAGGCTACCCTAGTGAGAAATAAATATACTAAAATGAATTTGAAATAAATTGATTTCATGCCAAGTATACTACAAATAAATGCTATGTTCTTAATAAAAAATACCTTGCAGTTGTACTTTTAGTGACCTATACTAAACTGGTATAAAGTGTGCTAAATTCGAAGTATAGTGCCGAAGTCCAAATAAAGATTAACTATAGTATATTTGATTGTGCTAAAGTGAAAGTATTGCAAGTACATTTCAGGTGCGCTTTAAATATCTTGCATTTAAAGACTTTATTATTCAAAGATCATACAATCCTCAGCAATAGTGACATTAAAACACATTTTAGGCTTAATATTAAGAAATGTGCATTGTGCACATGTAGTACTCCAAATAAAGTTTAATTATAATTTTTAGATCAATAAGTCTTGAGGGATATAGCAGTAAATATGTTAATAGATTAGAACTTAGTTTAAAATAAATGTATTTTAAATATATTACTTTTTACTAGGGTAAATTTCTACATATGCTATATGTTATGTCACAGCATCAAACAGTAGACAAAAGTGTTTTTTTTTTTTGTTGTTGTTGTTGTTTTTTTGTGGGGTTTTTATTTATTTATTTATTGCCCTTTACTCTCTGAGTCCATAAAGGCTGCAGTGTAATTTGCCCCTGACTAAACAAAGAATTTAGGGGAAGCTTTTAAATAATCCTGTGAACACACTTACAGAATTCAGAATCCAATCTTTAATCGAATCGCATAGAATTTTATTGTGAATCGTCCCAAATTGAGTAGTTCTGAATTGGCAAAAATCGTTCTTGAATCGAAACGAAACCCTATGAATCGTCAGTCGAATTGATTCGCTGCTTACCCAAAGATTCACAGCCCTAGACATCACAAACCTGACAATGTGAGTATGAACAGGTAAATGAAATATTAATAATAATTTAAAGAACAATGAAAATCCTGTCCACTTAAATGTTAGTGAAACCACCACTCTATACTTTTCTCAGCCTATGTTTGAAGGGAGAGAAAGTGCTAGTAATGTTTCCTTCCCCTAATTATTATTTTGAGTCTATATGCGGTAACTAGGGACCAACGCCTGCCCTCGGTACTTATCACAAGAAAGGCCAAGACAGAGAGGAATGGAAGGAAAGAACGCTAGGCGGAGGGGAGGGGGTAACTAAGCAGAAAATGAAGAGAAACATAAAAGAATGGGAGCTGAAGGAGGTCAGGCCCATCACAGGCTTAGCATTGCCTTCAAAGATGGCTGGGACAGGTGGCAGCTCGAGACAATCTCACTCTGCAGAGTAGCATACTCTCAGGAGAAGATAAGGGATCCCTCTGTCCATCCTCCCCCTCCTCGTCTCCCACTATCCCCCTGCTCTCCTCACCTCTTCTTTCCTGCATGGTGCTCTGTGCTGGAAGCTCTTTGATGTGTGTGAAGTGGGATGACTGGCTGGGTCTGAGACACAGAAAGGGTTCAGCGTGGAGGTCTCTGAGGTCCTTGCTACTCGGCGCTCTCATTATGGCAGTTGGTTTGGATTAATCAGCTTTAAAGTTTATACACATACCCTTTTGTCTGCCAGCCCTGGACAGCCACCCCTGGGCACCACCTGTTTGATAAAGAAGCGACGACGGAGAGTGGAAGATGACAAGAGCAAGAGACAGGAAGAGAGATGTTAATTCCCTGACTCTCCAAGTTGCGCTTTCTCACTCTCCTAAGGCCTGGACTCTCAATGAGACCTGTGTCGTCGAGGATTATTTGGGAAGTTTTTGTTTGGTGGGACAGAATAACGGGATTACAACTCCTGCTTGTTTTTGTGCCATAACTCTCAGGGTGCCAAGAGGGATGCAGGTTTGCACTGAGGGACGGAGCAAAGTGCATAATGTGGACTTGTAAACAAAGGGGCACAAGTGAAAAATGAAAATGCAAGAAGTTGTGCCAATTTATCTTCTGTTGCAGCAGGTCACAGGTCCGGAGAACGTCAGCTGTTGAAACAGAAGTTAATTTTATTCACAATGTATTTAGAGTTCTAAAAAAAGTCAGAAAGTAAAGCAGCTAACATTTTTCAAACGGGAAGAGAAAAGCTAGTGACAAATAAAGAGTTCGAGAGTGAGACAAATGGTTAGGTACAGGTATTAATATGCCCTGAGGTGCTGACCCATATCTACCCCTGTGACCTGACCATGATTACACGGCTTACCTCGATACAGAATCATCTCTCTTCACCTTTTGCTTTCCCTTGTTCAAAAGAGGCACGGGGGGATTATTGACTTACTGGCCTTTCTTAATTATCCCGCTGTGAAATGTTCAGAAACCAGTAGAAGAAACCAGTTCTGTGATTGGCTTTGTATGTAATAAAGCCGCAAGACCAACCTCTCTTCTCCTGATGCCTCCTTTTCCACTGCACCGTTGAAAAGCATAACATACATTTTATGTAATTATAAGAATAGAAATAGTAACCTTTATTTAGTCTCTTTATTATATATATCATCAGATCACATTATAATAAACAAATTTTGATCGTTTTATGTATGTGTTTTCCCGAAATTTCCTGAAAACATCCATGATTTTCCATGAAGAAGAATGAACAAAAAAGTGATTTTCTAGTTGTTTGTTGGATAAATAATAAATTAGAAAGTCATTATCTATATTTCTTTCTTTCTTTCTTTCTTATGCTTCAGCACAAAATCCTTTTTTTTTAAATCTAAGCGGGTGGCATTAGTTAACATTTAACTGAACAGCAGAGAAGGCCAGAAATCTACAGTCTGACTCACAACACTCACTTTAACAACCAAAATATTTATCCACCCTCATCTCCATCCCTCCCTCCATATCTCTGCTTTGTTTCCTCTGCCTGCGCTCCACCACCTCAATTCCAGCCACATTTGGTGCATTTGGATAATTTATACTGCTGTAATTAGCCTATTACAGTCACACTAATCTGGAACTGTAATTAAACAGAATGCACAAAAGTCAACAGTAACCCCCGCAGAGCAATGCTCATGCGTGTTTACATGCAGACACAGCTGAATCCAGCAACCAATGAGTGGAATGCTTTACAATACACATGCTGGTGTTTCATTGTCCTCAAGGTATGCTTCTCATCATGAGCTTATCAACTGCTTACAAGCACACACAGGTGTGCATGGGTGTGTTTGGTTGCCTGTGATAGTTTTTTTTTTTTTTTTTATGGGTTCACACACACATATACAGTGAAATAAGCACATGCTTTCCCATTGACATGTATAATTCGTACAGACTCACAGGGTTTAATGCTCGTTGGTCCTTCAGTCGTCAGCTTTGTGCAGGCGAACGTGTTTAAGCAGTGAGATCATGAGCGAGTGAAGTGGTGTAATGAAATCTGGCAACATACAAGGCACAACATAGAACAGCACAAAGCAATCATGTGTTCCACATTACTGGTTCACAAATCACCAGCCTCTCTCCTTTCGCTTATCACACCTCTGATAATTTATTACACTATCCTTGTACTTATACAGTGAGGCAGTGACTCGAGTGTTAGTGTTTAAATAATAATTTGGGAATGAGAGTGTCCATGATTTAAAAAAATAAATAAATATATAGAGATCTTTTTAGTATGAATAATATGTGGCAAGTTCTTAGAGATGTTTTTATTGTTTTATTCATGCTTGTTTCATATGGCTTAGAAAAGCAACTGTATGTAAGTTTATATTATTATTATTATTATTATTATTATTATTATTATTATTATTATTATTATTATTATTATTATTATTATGTGAGAAAGGAAGATGGCAGCAACAAATATTTTTGTAAATATTAATCAGCAGTTTTATATTTTTTTGTACTTGTATAAATTGCATTTTTAATGTGGTTGGGTGTGTTTTTCTGTTGTTTTGTTTTGTTTTGTTTTTTGTTTTGTTTTGAAGGAAGGAATATTATTGACCAAGACATGTTTGGAGGATGGTCAATGATGTTATATTCTGAATTAGTGAAAAGATTTGCCTTCTTCGCTTCACTTATGACTTTTTAAGTGGCAGAAGAACAGAAGCAGTTATTGTATTCACAATCAGATCTGTTGGTCACAATACAATTACTTCTCGATCAGGGAGTTAACATAACATTACTCCAGTCCCCCAAAGAGCATATGTAATGAAACTTTAAGAGACAGATGAGAGAAGGGAAGAAAAAGTAAGTCTTTATAAAATGATTATGGCGGTGATTTTAGTAAATGCTTCAGGCCGTATCATCGTCCTAAAATAATAAGATGTAATTGTGATCATTTTCACACTCTCTTTTCTGTTCAATGAGTGTTTGTGTTCCATCAGAAACTAATGAGTCTGGTCAAAGTTTGCCTTTAATCATCCCTTTCATTAAAACCCTTTATAATCGAGTCTTAATGAATGCAGCATGAAATAATGACAGCAAAAAAATTGCCCTCTGCATTATGCATGGCTACAAAAAGTGGTAGTTCAAAAGCAAGGGTGTTGGAAATGGTAGACCGAAATTTACGGCGTGCTTTTGAAATAGTTTAAACTAAACCAGTAAATTCAGGAAAGAAAGTTACTTAGTTCCCATTTTCAGTGATTGCAGGATGTGTTGAGGAAAGTTTCTAGGAGCAGTTTTACTGTCTTGTTATCACAGAACCAAGAAATACTTCCTTGGAAGCAATGGAGTGCTGTACTGGAGAATAGAGGTCACTTATAGCCAAATATTGCCCTTTTGTATTAGCTTTGGCTGTAGAACCAAAACCATTTATCTAGTTGTGTTGCAAGTTCTAAAAGTACTAAAAAATAAATAAATAATTAAAAGTACTTATAAAGTACAGAATTTTAGACAACTATTGTAACATATCTGTGTATGTGTATCGTTGTTTTCAGTATCTGGTGTGACCTTATTTACACTTCATTTCAAGGTGTCCTTGTTACAGTGTAAGCATACATTTAAGTACTAAGTAATATTAATTAACTACGTGTACTTACTATATGGTTAGGACTAGGAATAGGGTTTGGCTTAGGGTTACTTGGATGTAATTATGCATAATCAATTTTTATTATAATAGTAAGTACATGTAACATGTAAGAAGGACACCTTAAAATAAAGTGTTACCCCATTGATGTTGGTGGGTTTACTCCTATGAACTGCTTGCTTCAGCTCCTTAAACAACATTTTATTTGGAATAAGGTCCAGACTTTGACTTGATCATTCTAATACATTGTGTTCTTCTTTAACCATTCTTTGGTAAAATGACTTGTATGCTTTGGGTTGTTGACTTGCTGCATGGCCCATTTTCTTTTGAGACTCAGTCATCAGTTTTCTGACAGATGTCCTGACATTTTCCTTTAAAATTTGCTGGTAAAATTCAGAATTCATTGTTCCATCAATGATGGCAAGTCGTCCTGGCCCAGATGCAGTAAAACAGACCCAAACCATGATACTATCACCACCATGTTTTATAGATGGGATAAGGCTCCTATGCTGGAACGTTCTTTTCTCCAAACATAATGCTTCTCATTTAAAACAAAAAAGTATTTTGGTCTCATCTGTCCATTAAACATTTCTCCAATAGCCCTCTGGCTTGTTTGAATGATCAATGCCAAACTGCAGATGGGAAATGTTCTTTTTGGAAAGCAGTGGCTTTCTTCTTGCAACTCTCTGCCTTGCACACCATGGTTGTTCAGTGTTCTCCTGATGGTGGACTAATGAACATTAATGTTACTAACTAATGTGAGAAAGGCCTTTAGTTACTTAGAAGCTACCCTGGGTTCCTTTGCATCCTCGCAGACTATTACGTGTCCTGTTTTTGGAGCGATCTTTGTTGGTTTACCACTTCTGGGGAGGGTAACAGTGGTCTTGAATTTCATCCATTTGTACACAATCTATCTGACTGTGAATTTGTGGACTACACAAATCCACAGTCAGACAAATTGTGTACAAATGGAATAAAAGTTTTGCAACCTTTTCCAGCCTGATGAGCAACAGAACTCTTTTTCTGAGGTCCTCAGAGATCACCTTTATTTATGCCATGATTTACTTCCACAAACATGAGCAGATAGTGTCACGGTTAGCGTCGTGTGTGGGGAATGAAGCAGGAGAAGAGCGGAGATCCAATAAGTGAAGCTTTAATAGGGTAATCCAGAGTGTACATAAACGGACGGAAACCAGAAACACAACAAAAACAAACAGAGTACAACACAAACCGAGTGGTATGACTTACAATCACAGACGAAGAAACTAGCACACAACCAACCTTATATACACAGACAAACCAATCAAAACAGGACAGGTGCAGATGATTAGACAATGACGTAACTAATTAGACCAGGAAC
>JAHKKF010528894.1:0-14316 GCA_019740295.1 Labeo calbasu
TTTTTTTTTTTTTTAGCATTCATTACACCAGTCTTGAGTGTCACATGATCCTTCAGAAGTCATTTTAATATGCTGATTTGTTGGTCAAGGAATAATTTTTACTATTATTAATTTTGAAAACAGTTATGCTGCTTAATATTATCCAGAAACCATGATATATTTTTCAGGATTTTTTGAGGAATAGGAGGTTCAAAACAACAGCGTTTATTTGAAATAGAACATATTTTACAGTACTGTAAATACTGTACAATACTGTTACAAAAACTTTCTCAAAAAAAAAAAAAAAAAAATATATATATATATATATATATATACACTATATATTCTGATTTAATTCTATATATTCAGATTTATAAAAAAAAATAGTCTGATGTACTTTTATATATTCACACTTACAACTATATATTCTGTTTTTCTTCTATACATTCAGATTTATAAACATTCTGATTTACGTATATATATTCAGATTTATAAAAATATATTCTGATTTACTTCTATATATTCAGATTTATGAAAAAATATTTTCTGATTTACTTCTGTATATTCAGATTTATAAAAATATATTTTGATTTCTATATATTCAGATGTATAAAAATATATTCTGATTTACTTCTGTATATATTCAGATTTATAAAAATATATTTTGATTTACTTCTATATAGACAGACATACAACTATATTCTGATTTCTATATATTCAGATTTATAAAAATATATTCTGATTTACTTCTATGTATTCAGATTTTAAAAAATATATTTTGATTTACTTCTATATATACAGACTTACAACTACATATTCTGATTTACTTCTATATATTCAGATTTATAAAAAATATATTCAGATTTAATTCTATGTATTCAGATTTCTAAAAATATATATTTTTTGAATTACTTCTATATATACAGTCTTACAACTATATATTCTGATTTACTTCTATATATTCCAATTTAAATACTTAAATAAATACTGTATAACTTTGAATAATACACAAGTAAGAGTCCCAAAATCAAACAATAATTGATTTTAATGAAATACAATTACTCAAGTAGCCTAGTAGCTCCTTTACACGTCTGCCTAAAAGATGCTTCTTTAACTCTCAGCAGTAGATGACGTGGCTGAAGACAAAGATTTTCATGACCTTACTGCACTGAGCAGCACACACCTCCAGTAAGAAAAGGAAGAGGAAAGAAAAAAAACTGTAATGACATGTGTGGCGAGCCAAAGAGATTTGGGCATTGGCAGCTGAAGTTAGCAGTGCTGTTCTATCTGTTATTGTGGAGGATGGTTAGTATTTTACATAGCAGTCTGCAGCCTTGAAAAAACATGACATTAAAGGAACCCGAGGATGGCGAGGAGAGCTTGATGCCTGTAACTGCGTCTAAATGTTTAGACTATAGATCCCAGACTGCTTCTTACTGTAATGGAAGGGATCTCGACTCAATTGCAGAGTCTAGATGAGCTGAACAATAAAACTTGGCACACGTTTTGCTGAACAAAATCTGTAAATGTCACTGAATTTTCTTAACTTTTAGGGCATAAAAGACACATCTAGTGAAAACGGAAAGTTAGGTATGTCTATGAAAGTTTTCTTTTTTCCTTTCTTGCTCTCCTTTTTTATCCAGATGTGTTTCTCGTCTCTCTCCCTCTCCCCTGAGTCAGCCTCTGTGATTCATTTTCCACAGACATCTTGAGGCCCCCCTCCCTCACTATCTCCCCTGTCTCGCTCTCTTTTTCTCTCACTCCTGCAGTGCCTCAGCCTGCCTGTCAGGTCTGGAAAAAACACAGCAGAAGGAAGGAATGGAATCCTGTGGCCTGAAGCTACACGCAGACACACAGATAATGGTGGGACGTCGTTCCTCTCAGCCCCTCCCTGATCAGGGCCTGTAATGGTCAGTCAGGGGTTTTTACGGGACCCTGACGACGCAAGACCCTCATTCTAGGGAGGGGCGTGGACCAGACTTGATGAAGAAGGAGGAGTTTATGAGTTAATGTCTGTCACTGAAGGAAATAGTGTTTGGAGAAACCCCTCTTTTGAATGGCGTCTCTGCTCCGCCCATTTCTGAACTTTCACACTTCGTGTCTTCCCCCACCCAAACAAAAAAAAAGTAAGCCCCTCCATCAGAAGTGTCTGGTTTATACATTTCGCATGGGAGGAACCATGTAGATTTACACTAAAAAAAATCATATTTAAATTCTTATCCTAATATATATAAATATATGAACTGTAAAAGATACAACATTTTTTTTTACAATTTTAACTGTTTTCTGTTTTTATATATTTTAAAATGTGATTTATTTCTGTGATGGCAAAGCTGAATTTTTAACAGCCATTACTCCAGTCTTCAGTGTCACATGATCCTTCAGCAATGTTTAATGCTGATTTTGTGCTCAAGAATTTTTGTCCTATTATTATCAATGTTAAAAAGAGTTTTTACTGCTTAACATTTTTTTGTAAAATCTGTTATACACATATAAATCCTATACATTAATTTCAAAATTAATAAGACACTAAATAAATACTATGCAGTAATGCATTTAATTGTTTAAAGGTGACAAAGACATTTATAATGTTTCAGATTAATTCTATGTTTTAAGGGAAGACGCTGCAGGCAAAAATACTGTTTTTCCATGCACCTGTAAAGTTTGCGATTTTGGGCTTTTTGGTTTTTCATAAATTGTTTTTTCAGACTACTGGAAAGAAAACATCCAAAAAAACACTGTTAGGTGTGTCTTTTAAAGCACTTTATCTTAATCCATATTTTTAAAGGCCGTTTTCTCAAAATGAGTTTTTTCTCCTACACTAAGCCATAAATCTCCACTTAGCACTTACACACACCAAATTGTACATTTCCATATTTCTATTTATATCCTGAAGGTTTTTACAGAGGGATCTGTATGCATTTTATGCAACATTTTAAACCCAAAAATTGTGAAAATAAAAAGTTTTTTGTCTGTTTTAAGTATTTTCTGTATTATGGAGTGACAAAAATTAAATACCCAAAATTCCCTCTGTAAAAACATTTGACTCTAATATGTAAAAATAAATAAATAAACAAGAATTTTTAAACTAACTTCATCCAGTGTTTAGATTTTTGTACTAGAAATGTATGAAAATGAACGCATATTTCAGTAATTAATGCCTCATTTGCATATTTAAATGTAACATTTTAGAAAACTTGTAATAAAAAAAAGTTTTCAATTATCAATGTAATCAATCGACTGGGTAAGGCGATAACTATTAGTTCTTTTTTTTTTTTTACCCTATTCGCTGTTTTGTTTAACTTCTATTAAGCAAAGAATCTTAAAAAAATTGATTTCCACAAAAATATCAAGCAGGAACTGTTTTAAACAATTATAATAAAAAGAAATGTTTCTTGAGCATCAAATCAGCATTTTAAAATGATTTCCGAAGCATTTTGTGTCACCAGAAATAGGTTATTTTAAATGGTAATAATATTGCAGTTTTGTTGTTTGTACTGTATTTTTGATCAACAAATGCAGCATTGGTGAACATTAGAGACTTATTTAAAAAAAAATCATAATTATTCCAAACCTTTGATGTAGTTTAATATAAGCAAAGTACTGCCAATTTTATGGCTCCATACTTGTAACCTAGATTTATCTGTAGGTGTCATTTTCATTCATCCTGCAATGCTATCCATGTACCCTTTCCTTAACAGCCAGTCTGTGGTCCAGCCCGAGTTTGGGACTGTGCCGCCCATCAAATTACACACCTATGGCACGACATACCTGCTCTTTAGAGCCACGTGTGGAGTGATTGCATGTTGAGAGGCTCCATCTCAGGGGTCATAAACTTTAAATAGAAAGATGGGTTTGGGATGCTCTCCTACCAGCAGTTTGCATCTGTCCTCCTGGACACCTATAGTACAGTACAAGGAAGTAAAAATCAAAACTCTTTGGATCATTTTGTGCTTGTGCGTGTATATACAGTATAGTATATAGGCTACTACTGTTCAAAAGTTTGGGTTCAGAAAGAAGAAATGACAATAAAAACATTAATAATGTTACAAAAAACAAATAATTATGAATGCAATAGTGTTCACCACTACTCTACAAATAAATGCAGCCATGGTGAGCATAAAAAAACTTCTTTTAAAAACATTAAAGTAATTGCTAACCCCAAACTTTTAAACCAATAGGTGTTTAGATCATAGGGAGTTCGTGCTAATTTGCTCCACTGTGACACTTTTTTTTTTTTAAATAGGCCATGGTCGTCTTTGCTACCTCAGATGAACCTTTAGTAATTTGACTGTCTCCAGAAGTAGCACAGGAATACACACTGCCACGTTGTCTCCTTCATTCTCATTCCCCTCCCTGTCTCTCACGCCTATTTCTCCCTCTGCATTTTCCCTGCTGGCGTACCATCCCATCTCTTTCTTTGACATGCTCTCTGACCTCCCTGATGTTTAGCTCTATGCACTTCAGACTTAAGATGTGGTTGTTTCGGGGCCAGGAGGAGGCAGTGTAATTCAGGCACTTCCTGGGCAATTTGACCTCAATGCCATCCTAAACCACCATGTCATCAACGTCCAAAGCACCAAGAAGCCTTGTTGTCCTATTCAGTTTTGCTTCTCAAATACATTTAAGAACAATTTTACAGAAAAACAAGAGAAAACACAACCTTTTATAGTGTGTGGGAGTGATATCTAGCGAAATACCTGTGGAAAAGCCCTCATCTCAGATCACAGGTTCAGTGTGGCTGATGATTACAGGGACAGCAAAACATCCTTTTCTCTGATCTTTACTGCAAATACACTGATTGAAGAGATGCTGCTTTGCTAGATGCCTTATGTAGACCACCGGACCTTTAGGACAACAGCTAAAACAGTTCACAATCTGCAGTCAATGTTGTTAAGATACTTTCCTGTAGTCACATATTAATTTTAATCTTTTACCTCAAAGTTATTCTGCGTTCGTTCAAATTTGAATAAAGTTTGGTTTAAACGCTGGATTGATGAATTCAAACGAGTAACTACTGAGGCTTTTTTAATGCTGATGTGGAATAATGTAAGCTAAGAGTTTAAGCTTATTTAAGTTTGATACCATCCGTATTATTTGTTTAGCTCGGCCAGTAAGTGCATATGGAGAGAAAAGTGTTAAAGAAATCATCCAATAGCCCTGGAACAAAACTAAGAAACTTGAGGTATTCAGCACCTCCCCCTATACTCAAGCGTTCCCAAACGACTTCACCAGACAAGCTAGAAAACAGAAAAGTGAGGTAAAGTTAACCGACTGAACTCGAAATAAAGAAAAAATAAATAAAAATAAACTGAAGAAAGAGTCTTTTTAACGTTCATGAATATTTTTGCTTACAGTTTTAAAGCAGTCATTCAGAAATCAGTGTGACTTAATCATTTACAAAATATTATTCAGGTTTAAATATATAGACCTCTTATTTTGCATCTCATTTTTAAACGCTGTATAGTAAAAAGTTTACCAGACTTAAACGCAGTTTGGTTAAGCAGATTTTGTATGAAAACAACCCTTCACAGGATCAGCATCTCTGGATCTGCCTCTAGTTCCTGCCGATCAAAAACTCCATGAATGAGAGAGCAGCGACCCCTTCTGGTAAGAAAGGCCCAACTGAAGAACTGCTCAAAGGTTTTGCAGTCAGTGCTGAAATTAAAAGCTTTAACTTTTTACAAACTTTCTATGCTCTAATCATCTGGATAGTACTGTATAAATACATTGCTAATAAACTAGTGTGTTAATTAACTCCTAATTATCGCTCTACTGTTTACCTCAGCTTTAACCTACTGAGACAGCAAGACTCGAGACAATGGATTTGTGTATATAAAAAGAGTTGACTAAATAAATGTTACATGATCGGATACCATGGACCGTTTTTGATCCATTTTGACCTTGCAGCAAAAGCTGTATTGTTTCTGAAACTTTCTCGCACCCTCATACCAACAAATGAGCTCATCTCCTGGATTCTGTGTTCTCTTACAGGATGAGACTATTGAATACTGGACAAGAATCTCTTGGCTAAGAATATACTGTATGTACAACTGTACTGTTTTTCTTTCAAATGGTTCCATTTGTGTCCACTGGGTGGCGCTCACAGATATGAAATGGGATATGTTGTTTCATATTTCATCGAGCATATTTCATGACCAAACCCATTTTTTTGCGATGGATAAACATGCCTACTGTTTTGTTTTTGTCTCCTTGATCATTGAATTGTGGGCCTACTGTAGGACTTACCCCCATTACTTCTGCTTCAGGCAGACATTAATAGAGACAAAAATCAACAAACATCTTTTGATTTTTTTATCTTGTCGTATTTAAAAGCTTGTTATATTTCAGATCAACATCTAAACACCAGATGTGCAGTAACAGGAGGCTGAAGCTGTTTGATACCACATGGCTTGTGTGACTAATATTTCAAAACAAGACCAGATATGTGTTTGAGGTATACAGATCTCGCACGGATGAACAGAATAAATCATATAAGTTACCGCTGCAGTGTTTCATGAAGTGATGCAAAAATAACAAAATATAATATTGAGGTGTTGTGTTGCTGGATGTAATAATGAACGTAGTGGTCGTCATTTACTTGCGACATCTGAGCCACTGAAGATGCAGTAGATTACGTTTGTTTGTGAAGGGAGTGCGCCTCCAGATGTACATATATACGTCTGTGTTCGCGCAAATCATTCATGATCCAGCTTCACTTACATCAGAAGTAAACATACGGTTTTTTTTTATGAATCTTTGTGATCGCCTTTCCTAAAAATGTGTTAGTTAGCACGTTTAGCGGCTAAACGCATCTAAAATCTCTATTAACGGGGAAGTTCAGTCTTCACTCATTATTTGTAACAATTATTCCCGGTGCCCTCAGATACAAATTTTTTTTAAAAGTTGTTGTAATAACATTAAAAATGCTTTAAATCAAAGTACAGCTAGTAACGTTTGTTTAAATATGTGAATTGGGTTTATAATAGCGTTGCAATAGTTCTGCAGTTCTAGAATATTCTCCTAGTGAGATACACCTCTGCACCTCATCACTATTAATCTCCATTATAATATCATTCTTGTGATCTGTAATAATATTAGAGCTTGTGTAGATGTGATTGAACAGGTTTCCTTGCATTGTTTACTTCCAAAGGTCCACCGTTGTCTGGCCACCTTCTATAGTTAGAACAGTTAGAAACTCAATATGTCTGTCATCTGTAGAATTAGACTTGTAAATTAGCAGGATACAGGTGATGGAGCTTATAAATAATGATGGTGGGGGGGAAGGGACCTCAGATAAATGGTCTAGACTCTAGAGAGAGAAAGTTGCTACGTTTTGAGTAGCGACGTACAGTAACTCTACAGTAAATATAAAAATGCTTGAAAAACCCATTAATTTGAAAATCCCATTAACCATAAATCTGATAGCCTACAGGAGGGAATGAATACATGTACCCCTCAATGTTTGGTGGTTTTAATAGGCTTTATGCAATAAAATAAGATAAACTATGCGTAATAAAGTTTAAATAATTGAAGTTACATTGCCACCGCTCTCTGAAATACTACTGGAAAGTCCGATTCGTTCTAGTGCAGGATTACCCAAACTCGGTCCTGGAGGGCCGTTGTCCTGCAGAGTTTATCTCCAACCCCAGTTAGACACACCTGAACCAGCTAATCAAGCTCTTAGGTATACTAGAAACTTCCCAACAGATACAGCCAGCACTTCAAAAAATAAATCAATAAATACAACCTTATATAAATATGAGCCAAGGAATGTGTGATATTGACACAAAATTATATGTCAAAATTTTGTGAGATTTTATCGTTAACGATATTCAGATGGTATTTTGCTGAGTGTGTTGCACTGCAGAACTGCTGTGGACAGCTGACTCTTAAAGTTATTGATATTCTTCATATTCAGTGTGGTCAGTTCACAGAAGTGACAGAAATTTATATTTTTCAACAAGTAATTTTTACCTTTTATGGGCATGTTTTTACCTTAGTAAAGTCTTTCTTTTTTCTAAAAGTATGCATTATCTTTTGCGTCAAATTCTTATATTTAATCAATAAAGTCAATTCAAATATTAGTACATTTTAGACTGTTACCAAACAAATAAAATCATTATCAACAAAACTCATCTTTTCAATGCAGAGGAAGCACAGACAGATGCATTACCCACTGTTTAATGCAGGACATGAATGCATTAAAAGCATAAATAATGTTTTGATATTTTAATCCTAAACTGTTGAATGCTGATGTCTTATTAAATTCAATTCAATTATTATTATTATTATTTTTTATTTTTAAATGATAAGGGACTTTAAATTTGAGATTAAAACCGCCAGTAGAGGGCACCAAGTCACTATTAACGAATTGCGATTGAACCGAGTCATTCAAACGGTTGATTTATTCACGAAAGAAAAACCATCACGTTGTTCAGAGACGTAAAACAGTGCTGTTGCTGTGTTTGGAACCATTTTTGTTGGCGAAATAGAGCAAAAATAGGCAATATGGTGTCTAAAACGTAACGTTAATATTAACTTATAGTTTATTGAACTGTTGTATGAAATCAATATCACTTTAGTGATTTTTGCGGGAAAAAATGGCACTCTTCGTGTGATATTGATATGAAATGATATGATACATTTTCTGATACATTCTAAACTCAACAGAGTCGTGTGTAATTGGTTGTAATGAGCAACGCTGTAAAAATGCGCAAAAATAAAATATGATGTGACGTGAGCAGGTTTAAATTTAATACAGCAATCGAATCTTTTCATTTATTTTTCATTTTCACTAGTTTCAAGTTTGAAGGGTGTTATGGGGGGTTCCATAATGCTTATGGGAGGTCGGGGCTGAACAAGAGTAAGTTCGGGAATCAAAGTCTATTTTTACAAAATAGATACTGTGATACTATGATATATACCGGTGTTTTACTCTAAAAATAGCAAACATTTATTCAAAAACTTTGTGTCAGTGTCTGGTCATCACAAATACTACGTTTATTTAATTATGAATGTTAGCACTTATAATACACTACAGTTTTAAGTTTTGCCGTACTGTCTATTTGGTGCTGGCTGTGCATTATGACTCTTCACATCATTTTTTTTCGCGATTAATACTGTTATTATTATTATTATGAAAGTAATATTGTATTTTCTACTTGCTCTCCTTTGCATTATTAACTTTAGGGTGTAAATGTACGTTGCATAATGTGCCCAGGGATGTACATAATAAAATAATATGATACTAAATAAGACATGACTCCGATTAATGGCTTTATTCCTTTTGGATCTGGATTACGTTGTTGTATTGAGTTTATGCATCATCCGGACTGAGAATTGTTTCATTTATTCTTGGGGAAATGTGCATTTGGATATAAACGCTGTCATAATTTACCATGATGTAGTGATTCGAGGGAAATGACTTAGTAAATTGAGAAAATACGCTTAAATATACCGGAGATAGAGAACAGAAACTATAGCTGGCGCTATGTTGCGCATATATTATATTGACGAGTACCGGTCTGAGTGCCCATATAAATTACAAACAAGTAAAATGTTGTTACTTTGTTGATTATATAACAACTTGGAAAGCAGACAAAAAAGAAAAGGTAAAGGCATTATTTGAGACAAGAGCATATTAATATAATAGGCACAGACCTGTAGCGGAACTGACTTTACCCTGCGCTGACGTCACTTCCGATTTTTGTGAAAAAGGCTAATTCCAACACTGGATACAGCTCCGACCGGAAACTAACAATGAAATTAATTGTTCTATCGTTTTATTAACGTCTACACCTACCCAACCCTGAACTTAGCCCTTACTATAATACAAAAACAGTTTTATTGTTGTACAGTGTGAAAAAAATTACGTTAGATTGATGTGCGCATGCCCAGTAGCTCGAGCTGTATTCCTTCTAGCCTTAACCCTTCTAGCCTGAACCTCCCAACAGGGGTGTTAAGGCAAGTTGGAACTAAACTCTGCAGGACACCGGCCGTTCAGGACCGACTTTGGGTACCCCTGTTTTAGTGAATCGGTTCATCCTAATAGCGCGCCTTTTAAACCGTTCGTGTGTATGAAGCGTTAGAATCGGTTCGTTCAGACTTATAAATGAAGTGTTTTAATACTTTTAACTATTTGAGTGCATGGTATTTTAAGTCATCTTTTTATAGCAATAACGGAATATTTAGTTAAAGGTGCACTCAGTCATTTTTTTCTCCCCAAAATGTCCAATAACAGAAAAGTTTTCAAGGTGCGCCTGATCAAGTGCTCTCTCAACATGTCTGCCCCCATATTGCAACTGCTATCACTACTGATATAACTGGAGTCTTTATATGTAAGTTTACATGATTATGGAAAGTACTGTTCATTTCTTGTCGTTGTGTTTTCACCTCAGTTATACCATACATTAGACATTAATTAAGTCTGCTTATACCCCACTTGAGTTAACTTACTCAAACCCTTGTTTTTTCCTGAAAAATACCACTGTGATTAAATAAAACACTTTATTGTTTTTCATTTTAGGCCTGTATATTGTAATATATGTATTAAATATTTCCTGTATCATATTTTAAGATGAATATTAAGTAGTTAGTTACTTCTGGTAGTTTGTAGCTTTGTAAGCACTTAATAAGATTTCCATCTGAGGTAGTCTATGTTTAACATTTCTATGGTTTAGCTAGTTTCATACAGTACTTCACATATACACTTGCCATTTTTGAAAATTCCATGTTTAGTTTTATGTAACCATAGCATTCAGTGTTGACTCACCACTTTAGTATCTTGAAATGGATTGAGTCATTTTGAATTATGAGCAACTGCATTCTTATCAAGTTACTGTAAGATGATTCATTTGACTCTTCTTAAATAAATATAATATTGATATAATATTTCTGATTAATTACCCGCCAGAGTCCAGTAGCAGAAGTGAGCTCTTGTCACTATGATTTGTGCTACAGTTTGTTCTCACATTTATTCAGCACTTAGTCCACTGAGGCCCCGGTGCATAACAATGAAAGGAAGCAGACATGCAGATTCTAGATTAGGTGTTTCCATAGCAATAATTGACCAATGCTGTCTGTTCTGATCTGATCCAAGGAATATTAAAATAGCATTGATTGACAGTGTATCAGTATGAAGATGTTTTCAGCGTACCTTTATGTCATGTGTAATTTATACCTTTCAAATTATATATTCTGAATATTTATTTACCCCCAAAACCAAGAAAGTGACAGATTTGTTTTGGTCAGAAAACTGCTTTTCTACAAAGAGAATATACTGAGTATACCAGAGTGTACTGATTTCCTGATTTTTAATATTTTTTTACTGAGCCCACGTCTATGAGGTAACATGTTAGATTGCTCATACAAAGACATCCGGCTGAACCATTTTGACAATACATATTGAAGGGTGAGATAACTAGCTCTGTTACAACTAGTTATCAGTCTTTCCGGTTTGGCTAAAACATTGCTTTATGTTGCATCATTTTTGCTGGAAAAGGTTTAAAAATGATTTCTCTTGCCAGTAATATAATTTAGATGGCATTCCCATTGTTTATTATTATTAACCAAGGAAGTAGTAGTATTCTAACCTAAAGTGTGTTTATTTTCTACGCCTTTACCTGAGACTGAATGCTGAAATGGTGGGACAGTGCGTTATTTGCCCGCCACACTTCAGTTGAACTCCATAGGTCAAAAAATATCCCTATTTTTCTTTTGTATATTTTGCTGGTCAGAGAAAGCCATTTCCCCTGACAGCACAGAGATTTTTGTGAAACATGAAAGGAGATTAGGTTAGAAAGCCTCTGCCAGACATGGCTGTGCTTTAATCACCATTTTCATTTTCTCTGACACGTCCTGATATTTGTATAGAATGACAATGAAAAACACAACACAAAGGGCTTAAAATGATTTTTTTCCCTCTTGTGACAACCCGCCCTACATATTTATAAAAGAGACATCAAACTTTAATACTTTAATTCTTTTTATCCAGATTTTTGTGCAACATATTTTGTTAAAGCATATGTCTCTGATTAAATAATATGTTAGGATTTCTTTTAAAATGCCTTGTGTTGTATGTCTTCGGTTATAGGAGAGTGTTCTGTAGTGAGAAAATCAAACAAGTATAAAAACAAGAGGGATAATTGCTGTAATGTATCTGTAATAGGCTAGATGGCACTGTTGCTCCTTGACAAAAACAAACAAACAAAAAAAAAAAAACAACAACACCAATAGGAAACATTTACATGACTATTTTCTATCACAACATCCAAGGATTATTGTGAATGTAATACTTACATATTATTATGATGTATTCTATAACTACTATATTTAATACTTATATAATGTATACATTGCTGGCAAAAAGTTCAAAATAATTACAATTTCTTAACTTTTCTTTTTGCTCACCAAGGCTGCATCCATTTATTCAAAAATACAGTAAAACAGTAATACTGTAACACATTATTACAATTTAAAACAACTGTTCTGTTACATTCTATTCTATTTGAATATATTTTAAAATTAATTTATTAATTTATTCCTTCTTGTTTTCAGCAGCTAGTACTCCAGTCTTTAGTGTCACATGATCCTTAAGAAATTATTCTAATATGCTGATTTGCAGCTTAAGGAACACTTTTATTATTATCATGTTGAAAACAGTATTGCTGGTTAATATTTTTGTGAAAATTATGATACACTACAATTAAAAGATTGGCCTAAGTATGATTTTTAAAAATGTAAGATTAATACTTTTATTCTGCAAGGATGCATCAAATTTATCAAAAGTGATTGTAAAGACATTTGTAATGTTCCTAAATAAATAAATAAATAAATAAATGAAAAAATTGGTTTCCAGTAAATACATTGAACTTTCTGTTACAGAAATAAATTACATTATAATATATTTATATCTTTCTTTTGTTAAACAAAAAAAAGAAAGAAGAGTTTAAAAAATGTTGGAAACCGATCAGTTGACGGTAGCCATTGTCTTCCATAGTATTTTTTTTTCGTTTTTTTTTTAAACTGTCACTTTAAAAACAAAATGCCTTAAAGGATTAGTTCACTTCCAGAACAATCATTTAGAGATAATGTACTCACCCCCTTGTCATCCAGGATGTTTATGTCTTTCCTTCTTCAGTTGTAAAGAAATTATGTTTTTTGAGGAAAACATTTCAGGATTTCTCTCCATGTGATGGACTTCTATGGTGCCCCCAAATTTGAACTTCCAAAATGCAGTTTAAATGCAGCTCCAAAGGGCTCTAAATAGTCCCAGCCGAGGAATAAGTGTCTTATCTAGCAAAAACGTTTTTTTTTATTACAATTTATATACTTTTTAACCTCAAATGCTTGTCTCGTCTAGCTCTGTGTGAACGTTTTTTTTTTTCCAGTCATGACAGTTAGGGTACGTCTAAAAACTCCCGTCTCATTTTCTCCTCCAAATTCAAAAATCGTCCTACATCGCTGCAGAAGTACCAACCCAGAGTTTACAGAGTGAACATGCAAAGAAGATCAAACACCATTTACAAAAAAAGATTAAAAAAGCAACGTAGAATGATTTTAAAGAAGGAGAAAATGAGACGGGAGTTTTTAGACGTATCCTAACTGTCACGACTGGAAAAAAACAGTTCACACAGAGCTAGAGAAGACGAGTGTTTCAGGTTAAAAAGTATATCAATTGTAATTGTTTTTTTTGTTTGTTTGTTTTGCTCGGCTGGGATCGTTTAGAGCCCTTTGAAGCTGCATTTAAACGGCATTTTGGAAGTTCAAATTTGGGGGCACCATAGAAGTCCATTACATGGAGATAATTCCTAAAATGTTTTCCTTAAAAAAACATAATTTCTTTACGACTGAAGAAAGAAAGACATGAACATCTCGGATGACAAGGGGTTGAGTACATTATATGTACATTTTTGTTCTAAACTAAACTAAATGTTCTAAACTAATCCTTTAATGATGGATTTGTTTCTTACAAATACACAGATTTTCACTTTCAAAGGCATTAATTGATTGACTGGAGTCCACTGGTGAGCAACAGAAGTAATGCTAAATTTCTCCAAATCTTTTCTGATTAAAAACTAAAACTCATCTACATCTTGGATGACCCGAGGGTGACTAATTTTCAGCAAATTTTCATTTTCGAGTAAACTATTCCTTTAGAAGGGGTTTTCTGAGAGATATAAGCACAAATTTGGCACTAAAGCTTATTAAGAGTCTGTATTTAATTATCATCTTCCCCCTTTCTCCCCACTCTCTTAATGAGGTGTTCAGTACTCCCAGAACATGAATGATGCATATGAATCTGGGGTTTCCCTCCTATACATTTAATAACACTCT
>JAHKKF010528895.1:0-10808 GCA_019740295.1 Labeo calbasu
ACTGAATTAAGTTTACCTGAGATGTGCCGAACTGTGTTGAACTGAACTAATCTGAGCTGGACTGAACTATACTGAGCTGTACTGTACTGTAACGAATTGAACTAAAGAAAGCTGAACTGAGTCGTGCTGAGTGAACTAAACTAAACTGAGTTGAACTCAACTGAATTGAACTAAATTAATCTGTTCTGATTTTAATTGAGCTGAGATGAACTGAAAAAAAAAACTGATCTAAACTGAGATTAACTGATATGTGCTGTACTGAATTGAACTAAGCTAAACTGAGTTAAACAGATGTTGTGGTAAAATGAACTAAACTGTTTTAAACTAAACTGAGTTCTACTGAACTAAGTTTATCTAAGAAGTGCTGTACTGAACTGAATTGAACTGAACTAAACTGAGCTGTACTGTATTAAATTGAACCAAAGAAAGCTGAACTGAGCTGAGTTGTGCTGAGCTAAGCTAAACTGAGTTCAACTGAATTGAACTAAACTAAGCTGTCCTGAACTGCATTGAACTGAGATGCGCTGTACTGAACTGTACTGAATTAAATTGAACTAAGCTAAATTGAGTTTAACTGAGATGTTGTGCTGAAATGAACTAAATTGAGCTGTACTAAACTGAGTTTAGCTGAGATGTGCTGTACTGAACTGAATTAAACTAAACTAAACCGAGCTGGACTGAACTATAATGAGCTGTACTGTATTGAATTGAACTAAATAAAGCTGAACTAAACTGAGTTGAACTCAGCTGAATTGAACTAAACTAAGCTGTTCTGAAATAAACTGAGCAGAGGTAAACTGAAAATGAACTGAACTGTACTACTAAATTGAACTGAACTAAGCTAAACTAAACTGAGTTGAACTAAGATGTTGTGCTATAGTGAAATAAACTGTACTGAACTAAACTGAACTCTAATGAACTGAGTTTACCTGAGCAGTGCTGTCTTGAACTGAATTGAACTGAACTAAACTGAGCTGGACTGAACTATACTGAGCTGTACTGTATTAAATTGAACCTTAATTGTACTAAACTAAGCTGTCCTGAACTGAACTGAGCTGAGATGAACTGACAGAAACTGAAATAAACTGAGCTGTACTGAACTAAATTGAACTGAGATGCGCTGTACTGAACTAAACTGTGCTGAATTGAATTGAACTAAGCTAAACTGAGTTTAACTGAGATGTTGTGCTGAAATGAACTAAACTGAACTGAACTAAACTGAGCTCTACTGAACTGAGTTTACCTGAGATGTGCTGTAGTGAATTGAAATTGAATCTGATCTCATGTCAGTTTGTACATATATTAGGTGGCTATAATACAATATAGCAAAAATCTTAGAAATTCGTAAAAGTGAGGTTGTACGAAAGTCGTATATATTTTACGAGTTCCCCAATTCTTATCGAATTAGCCACCTCGTAAAATACATACAAATTGGTCGTAAGATAAATTGAGCTGTACCAAACTGAGTTGAACCAAGAGGTTGTGCTGTAGTGAACTAAACTGTGCTGAGCTGTACTGTATTGTGTACTAAATTGAACTAAGAAAAACTGAGCTGAACTAAGCTAAGCTGTTCTGAACTGAGCTAAAATGAATTGAGATGCTGAGAACTGAGTTGATCTGAGATGCGCTGTACTGAACTGAATTGTGCTGAACTGAACTAAGCTGAACTGAGTTTAACTGAGATGTTTTGCTGTAGTGAACTGAACTGAACTATACTGAGCTGTACTGTATTGAACTAAAGAAAGCTGGGGCTAAACTCAACTGAGTTGAACTGAAATTAACAAAACTAAGCTGTTCAGAACAGAGCTGAGATGAACTGAAAAAAGAACTGCCCTGAATTAAATTGAATTAATCTAAACTAAGTTGAACTGAGATGTCGTGCTGTAGTGAACTGAACTGTACTCAGTTAAACTGAGCTCTAGTTTACCTGAGATGTGCTGTACTGAACTGAACTGTGCTAAACTGAGCTGTAAGGAACTAAACTGAGCTGTACCGAACTGAGTTGAACTAAGATGTGCTGTTGTGAACTAAAACTGTACTGAACTAAACTAAGCTCTACTGAACTGAGTTTACCTGAGATATGCTGTGCTGAACTGAATTGAATTGAACTATACTAAACTGAGCTGAACTGAGCTGAACTAAGACTTAGTAAACTGAACTGAACTGAACTCATCTAAACTGAGCTGCACTGAACCGAATCGATCTAAACAAATTAAGCTGTACTGAATTTAGTTGATCTGAGATCTTGTGCTGTATCCCTTACTGAACTAAACTGAGCTGTGCTGCCCGACAGAGGCCGCTCCCATGATAGTTGATTGACATGAGCGTCTTACCTCAGATCAACAGTCCAACCTCCATTGTTTCGATGCTGGAGCAGGGATGTAAGTTAGACAAGAATATCTCCGATTGAGCGATTGAGGTGTTGTTTTGCTGGTTGTAATAATGAACATAGTGGTCGTCATTTACTCCCGACATCTGAGCCGCTGAAGATGCAGTGGATTAAGTTTGTTTGTGAAGGGAATGCGCCTCCTGATCTACATAAATGCGTCTGTGTTTGCGCAAATCATTCGTGATCCAGCTTCACCTACAGCAGAAGTGAGTATAAGTTGTTTTTTATGAATCTCTGCAATCACCTTTCCTAATAACGTGCTAGTTAGCAAGTGTAGCGGCTAAACACGGCTGAATGCGGCTAAAGTAAACAGGCTCGTCACTCCACAGCAAGAAGAGAGGGGCGGGGCGAGCAGAGCTCATTAACATTTAAAGCAGCCTCGACCAGAACAGGATGATTTTTGCAGAGCTGATTTTGGCAAGGAAAAAAGGTTTTGTTTTACACAACCATTGAGAATTTTTAACCAAAGTATATAATAAACTTTTAATTAAGACCCTAAAGAATCAACTTGTGGAAAATGGGCATCCGATGACCCCTTTAAATGTTGTGCGGTATTAAACTGAACTGAACCGAACTGAATAACATAATTTAAGAACAAATTAGAGAGAAAATGACAACCACTAAATGAAAAACAAGTATAAAGTCTCCTCACACGTCTAATCTGTATCTCTGGCATCTTTTGAATTTAGTATTGAACAGAAACACTTTAAAATGCTGTTATAGTGTAAATCATTGCACTATTTAATTATGAAAATGTATTAAAATATTTGCTGACAATATTTGAACGACTCTACTTGTGTCCAGTGTAAGAGCTTTAAACAAATCTCATCATTTATGACAAATTTGACGGTTAGAAGTACATTCCTGCCCTTTAATCTTCAGGGTTATTACACTGCACACAAGATCTTTATTTCTCCACAAAGACATCACTCATCTTTTATAAACTTGTCATTGCGTGATATCTGTAAAATGAGCTGAGAAACAGAGAGACTGCGTGTGTGTGTGTGTTGTGTAAATGATGGAGGCTGCAGTTCCTTCTGCAGCACTGAGGATGATGGACATTTTCTATTAGCCGCTCTAACGCCACTCCCAGTGTGAGAGATGAGTGTGTGTGCTCATGTGTGTTTGTGTGAGTTAGACGCAACTCAGATAGACTACTTCTACATTCCTCCAGAACCTTAGACTACCCTATATGATTGACAAGTCTCAGACAAGACACTTTATCACAGGATAATACAATACTGAGCCAATGATCTGACTTTTTAGTTGTTTTTGGGTTAATTGATTCAAAAAGTCTTTTTGTACAACACTGTAAGGTTAGTATTCTTGCATGTAAGTATGCACTGTTAGGGTTAGGGTTAGATTATTATAGTAAACATATAACAAGTACACTGTACAATAAAGTGTTACACAATATTGTTAGCCATTGCATTGCATTCCTTAGTACTGGTTGTGCAAGTTTCTAAATGAGCATGTCTGCTCACTGATTTCAGCTCAGTCCCTCTCTCCTAATTAGAGGCTTATTATCTAAACAGCTGTCTTCCTGATGCCCACTCCAAATATGGGGGCACATAGAAACTCGCGCGCACACAGAGTCATTACTGAGACATTAAACTATAATAAAGTGCTACATCTGCCTGCTGGGCTGAAAGGTGCAGTGCTGCTGCATGTAGCAAATAATGATTTTATGATTTAATGCAGCGTGAGAGTGAAACGTGTTAACTCGCCAGATGTTGCTCACTTGTTTGTTTTGGTGTTTGTGTATGTGAGAGTGGTCACGCATGTGTTATGTAGGTTTTTCTGGCTGCCCGCCACCTTCCAAATGTACAACTAGGTCTACATAAACTAGTTTACAGTATAAACGATGGTATTTTGAAAAAAGACACATATACATGTTAAGTTCTTGTTTGTTAGTGCAGTTCTGTCTTTAATAATTTAGTATTGGTGTTGATGTTGTTACTTAGTTTAGGTCATCCAGTCATAAGCAATGGCATTTAAATACAGAAGACGTAAAAATGCAGTATAAGTTAAAGTTACAAAACAGTAAAAGTCGCAGTTAAAGTTAAATCCAGTAAACTGTCCATTTTAATCACTTATTTTATATGACTTTGGACCACAAAACCAGCCATTAAAGTAGCATGTGTATATTTGTAGCAATAGCCAACAATACATTGTATGGGTCAAAATAATCGATTTTTTGTCTATGCCAAAAATCAAGTAAAGATCATGTTCCGTAAAGATATTTTGTACATTTCCTACTGTAAATATATCAAAATGTAATTTTTAATTAGTTATATGCATTGTTAAGAACTTCATTTGGACCACTTTAAAGGCAATTTTTGCAGCCTCAGATTTTCAAATAGTTGTATCTCGGCCAAATATTGTCATATCCAAATCATACATCAGAGCTTAATTATTAAGCTTTCAGACGATGTATAAATCTCAATTCAAAAAATGTACCCTTATGACTGGTTTTGTGGTTAAGTGTCAGGCTTGTGTGTAGGAAGGAGACGTAGGACGAGGAAATATAACAAAATGGCTTTAATAAAATCCAACAAGGAGACATCCAGACAGGAACAGCAGGGAAACACACACTCACATAACGTTAAGATCGGACAACAACACCGGAACTGAATTAAACTTACAAAGGGGTGTTAACGAAACAAAGACAGGTGAGGGTAATTAACCAATAAAGAGATAACAAGAAACGGAACAGGAAAGACCATGTAAGGGCACAGAAGGGTGAAACCAACAAAACAGTCCACAGGGGTGTGACATTAAGGGTCACATATACAATATTTAAAATGTTCTACAGTACATTATATTTTACTATAAGTAAGTGTTTATGCATATTAAGTGTATTTTAGATATTCATATATAAGATTTTGAAAGATATTTCACCCTTAATTTTTACTTGCCATTAGGCTGGTGACAGATGTTTGTTTTTATTGTATATACAATTGCTCTTTCCTCAAAAGATGTTCCTTCTGGCACCGAGGTCCTGGAAGGCAGCAGCTGTGGGACGTTATGAGAATTCAATACAGCCTGTTCCCTCTCTCTGGGGGTTCTGATGGCACCTGTTCTTCATCATGTGCTCTGTACTCACTCAAGGGCAGTGGCACCCTGAACACTTCACTTACTCATTTTGTGTGGGTTTGTTACGAAATGTATTCAAACTTGGCAAACTAACTTGAGCTGCTGACTGTGAAGTTCTTGTCTACAGTAGAAGACCTCCCTTGGCACTTGGGACAAAGGTTCTTATAGTTCACCTATTTAAAGGGATAGTTCACTCGAAAATGAAAATTAATTATTAGTTTAATTACCTACCTTCATGGCGTTGCAAACCTATAAGACCGTTCATCTTCGTAACACAAATTAAGATATTTTTGATCAAATCTGAGAGCTTTCTGACCCTGCATAGACAGCAACGCAACTGACACATTCAAAACCCATAAAGTTAGTAAAGACGTCAATAAAATAGTCCACATCAGCGGTTCAACCATTATGTTATGAAGCTACGAGAATACTTTTTGTGCATGCATGTGTTTGTGCATGCATGTGGTGCTGCTGATGCAGGAAACGGCATTCTGAGATATATCCCGGATGTACTGTGCCATATTTATAAGCAGAAGAAGACGCACGGTGTACATAAAGCAGTCTTTGTAAAAATTCTCAAGATATTTTGACAGACAGACTTGCAATTTTTTGCCCAGCTTTACTTATTTAAATCAGAATATACAGACAATGAACTAAGAGAGATTCCTGGATTCTGTTCGAGTATTCGATTTTTAAAAATCCTTGATTGCATTTTACCCGAGTAATCGGCAAAATACCGGAAGTGGTGCATTCCACATATTAAACCATACGATTCAATTAAATAAATGTCATTTTAAAATTGTAATTTTTATTATAGCGTTGGTGAGCAAATTCTTTAAAAATAATAATAATAATAATAATAATAATAATAATAATAATAATAATAATACTAATAATAATAATAATAATAATAATAATGTAACCCCAGATCTTTGAACGGTAGTGTAGGGCACTGCAATACTATCTTGACATTTTACTTCATCTGGTGAATCTTGTGTATGAAAGGTTTTGGCTTGCATTTTTATACAGTGGCATGCAAAAGTTTGGGAACCCCTTGCAGAATCAGTGAAAATTTGAGAAATTTTAACAACATAAGAGCAATCATATGATTTTTTTTTATTTAGTACTGTCCTGAGTGAGATAGTTTACATAAAAGATGATTACATATAGTCAACAAGACAAAAAAATTGCTGAAATTATTAAAATACCCCCCTTCAAAAGTTTGGGAACCCCTGATTCTTGGGGGGTGAAAACTTTTGAACAGGATGAAGATGTCCAAATATATATATTTTTTTTCCATTTAGTACTGCCCTTCAGAATTAACAGAAGATACTTGCATGTTTCCCAGAAGACAACTCAAGTACAATTTACCTTGATCTTCAAATTCAAAAAGTTTTCACCCCCCTGATCTTAATGCATCGTGTTTCCTTCTGAAGCATCAGTGAATGTTTGAACCTTTTTTAATAGTTGTGTTTGAGTCCCTCAGTTGTCCTCAGTGTGAAAAGATGGATCTCAAAATTATACAGTCACCTCTGGAAAGGGTTCAAATATCCAAAAGATGCTGGAAAGCCAAAGAATCAGCAAGACGTGGAGGATTTTTCTGAAGAACAGTGCTCAGTTTTGAACAAACAAGGGACTCACGAATGACCATCACAAAAAAAAAACAAAAAAAAAAACAAACAAAATAAAAAAACAGTCGTAGATCATCCATGTAACCACACACAGTATGAAGAACCAAGGGTTCCCAAACTGTTGAAGGGGGTTATATAGTCTTGTGGACTATTTGAACATATCTGTTATGTAACAATATCTTACTCAGGACAGTACTAAATTAAAAATAACATGCATTTTGTATGATCTCCCTCATTTAGTTAAAATTATTCACATTTTCACAGATTCAGCAAGGGGTTCCCAAACTTTCGCATGCCACTGTATTTGCTTTAATATTTTTGTGAATGCTAAATGGGCTATATTAATCTAAATACTAGGTTTTACTATTTATTGTAAATGCATTAAACACTTAAAATCTAAATCATTTTAAATGATACAAGTGAATTTAGGCGTCACAACCTTATAATATATGAAAAATAGATATCAAATTCAAGATTTGGTAGTCTCACATCTCCAGTCCACCCATAGAGGGCGATGAATCTCTTCCCATCCTCCACCTCTCTATACAAGGAGAGAGAGCTTTGTGATAGGTTCCCACTGTTAGGCACGTTTCTTCTGCAGCGTCCCAGTGCTCAACCTCTCTTTCTCTCTCTCTGTCTGTCTCTCTCACTCTCGGTCACTGCAGAGCGACACTCTCTGTTACGGCAGCGTGCAGAGAGACAGCCTGTAGCACTGAACCCATCTAACACTGCTAGGAAACCTGCACACTGTGGCCGTAGACCTGTGGAGACCAGGACTGCACACACACACACGCACACGCACACGCATGCAATCACAGACACGCTCAAATCATCGCCTGCAACATCTGGCTGAGCCGTGCAAGAGAAGTGCCGTTCCATTGCGCTCTGTGAGTCGACTTATGAATCGTGTGTGTGTGTGCGCGTGAGTGTGTTTGCTGGGGATTAGAACGAGGCTTCAGGGTCTGCAGTCTTGATTTATTTCTCTCCAAGGGGCTGAGTGTGTAAGACTCATCAATTTGTGTGTCATTTGGCGTTAATTTCCTGTTTGGTGTCATTCAGAGAGAATTGTGTGCCGGTGATGTCTGTGTTGAATTTTTATGAGTGATTTGAGGTGTTCTTTAACTGATGGTGTGTGTGTGTGTGTGTGTGTAAATAGCATGATTATCTGGTTAACCGGCATGTCTGAAGTAGGTTATTCTAGACGCATTGGGCTTGTTCTACATAGAGTTTGAAAATCCACCGGTGTGTATGTGAGGTAATACGTTACTCAAAGGATGATGTGTATGTATGGTGGGTGTACATTTGAAGCATGAAAAAACGGTTTCTGAAACGCACATGAGCATAGTTACTTAGTGTGACGTCTTTTTCAGCACTGTCCTTATGCTTTTTGACGACATATGACTTTACGCCGATGATGTCTTGCGATTCAGCCAGCCTGTGTGTGTTTAAAATTATGGTTTAGGGAATATGAACATTCGATGTTCAGGAGGAGAAATTTTGAAATATGTTCATGGTGTCCTTTTCCATACAATGAAAGTGGATGGGGACAAGAAATTCTGAGCCCCAAAAAGGTACAAAAAAGCAGTATAAACGTAAAAGTAGTCGTGTATGTCTTATAAAAGCAATATGGTCGCTTTGTGTAAGGAACAGACTGAAATTACCTGAAAATCAGTTTGATAGCCATGGTTATCTTTCAAATGCATGGTGATTGGGATTGTCAATGAAAGTGGATGGAGATTGGAGATATCAAACTTCGAAAGGATAAAACATGCCATAAAAGTATTATAAAAGAAGTCCATATGATTGTATTTTGAAGTCTTCTGAAGTCACATCATCACTTTGTGTTAGAAACATGCCAGAATTCTCTCAAAAAGTCATTATTCTCTGAATCATACGCTCTATCGATCTTAAATCTTAGGATTAAAGTTTTACTAATTCACTCATTTCTTTTTTTTTAATGTTTGTTGGAAGAATTTAAAAATGTTGTGTTCTCACTAGTCTTGAAACCGAATGCGACACACCAAATTAAAATATACACACTCCCAAATCGTACTTTTTTGAATAATCCGGCCCTTTAAATATTTAAGCTGAACTGTGACATTTTTCTTGTTGCTTTTAAAAATTGTTTTTGGAAGGATTTATGCTATATGTTCTCACTAGTCTTGTAACCATTTGCAATGCACCTTTCAAATATTTATATTTGTGTGAACTGGCTCTTTAAGAATTTTTTAAATGTTCATGATGCCCTTTTCCATACAATGAAAGTGGATGGAGACTGGAGATATCAAATTTCAAAAGGACAAAACATGCCATAAAGGTATTATAAAAGAAGTCCATATGACTATATTCCAGTCTTCTGAAGTCATACGATCACTTTGTGTGAGAAACTGGCCAAAATTCTCTGAAAAAGTCATTATTCTCTGAATCGTATGCTCTAGTACTAATCTTAAATCTGAAAGTTTTACTCTGAAATGTACTCATTGCCATTTGTTTTAATATTTGTTGGAAGAATATAAAAAATTGGAAAATGTTGTTCTCACTAGTCTTGAAACTAAATGCAACGCACCAAAATCTAATGTACGCCCTCTCAAATCTTACTTTTATGGATGAACTGGCTCTTTAAAGATTTAAGCTGTACTGTGCAATTTTTCTTGTTACTTTTTAAAAATTGTTGTTGGAAGGATTTATACATTTGGAGAATTTCTGTATGTTCTCACTAGTCTTGTAACCTTTTGTAATGCACCTTTCAAATATTTATATTTGTGTGAACTGGCCCTTTAAGAAATATGTTCATGCTGCCCTTTTCTATACAGTGAAAGTGGATGGAGACTGGAGATATCAAGTTTAAAAAAAAACAAATATGCCATAAAGGTATTATAAAAGAAGTCAGTATGATTGTATTCCAAGTCTTCTGAAGTCATATTCACCTATTCTCTGAATCGTACACTCCATCGCCAATCTTAAATTTTAGGACAAAAAATTTAGCCTGAAATTTACTCATTGCTTTTTTAAAAAAACAAAAACAAAAACATGTTTGTTGAAAGAATTTGGAAAAATGTTGTTTTCTCACTAGTCTTGTAACTGAATGCAACACATCAAATTTTAATAAACGCACTCCCAAATCCTATTGTTATTATTATTTTTTTTTTTTTGGATAAACTAACCTTTAAAGGATTTAAGCTGTACTGTGCAATTTTTCTTGTTACTTTTTAAAAATTGTTGTTGGAAGAATTTATACATTTGGAGAATTGCTATTTGTTCTCACTAGTCTTGTAACCTTTTGCAATGCATCTTTCAAATATTTCTATTTGTGTGAACTGTCCCTTTAAGACATTTTGAAATATGTTCATGCTGCCCTTTTCTATACAATGAAAGTGGATGGAGACCGGAGATATAAAGTTTTAAAAGGACAAAATATGCCATAAAAGTATTATAAAGAAAGTCAATATGATTGTATTCCAAGTCTTCTGAAGTCTTATGATTAATTATTCTCTGAATCGTACACTCCATCGCCAATCTTAAATTTCAGGACAAAAGTTTTAGCCTGAAATTTACTCATTGCTTTTTAAAAAAAAAAAAAAAAAAACCTTTGTAGGAAGAATTTGGAAAAATCTTGTTTTCACACTAGTCTTGTAACTGAATGCAGCACATCAAATTTTAATATACGCACTCCCAAATCGTATTATTATTAT
>JAHKKF010528897.1:38431-68420 GCA_019740295.1 Labeo calbasu
TAATTTACTCACCCCCTTGTCATCCAAGATGTTCATGTCTTTCTGTCTTCAGTCATAAAGAAATTATGGTTTTTGAGGAAAACATTTCAGGATTTTTCAGGATTGGACTTAATTGGTGCGCCGATTTTGAACTTCCAAAATGTAGTTTAAATGCAGCATCAAAAGGCTCTAATCAATCCCAGCTGAGGAAGAAGGGTCTTATCTAGCGAAACGATTGGCCATTTTTTTTTCCCGAAAAATTTAAATTTGTATACTTTATAAGCACAAAAGCATGTGTAACACTAGCTCTGAGCTAGTGAGAAGAGCGTCCATAACACTACTACAGAATCACGTCAATAGGTGTGACGTGCGACGTAGGCGGGACTACAGACCCAGTGTTTACAAAGCGAACGTGCAAGTAAGTCAAACGCTGTTTACAAACAAAAGGGTACAACGATGTCGGACAATTCTGAAGTTGTAGGAGAAAATGAGATGGAGTTTTTCGCCATACTCTACCTTTTTGAGCCGGAGTACACAGGCGATGAACTGAGACAGAGAGAGGAGAGACAAGTCTCTTAAGCCTCGGGCAGACCACGTTCAAACGGGACATGGTGGTGCATGTGTGGAAAATTCCAGTGGAGCAGGAATCTCAGTGCTGGCAAGAATGGACCATATGTGACCCTGGACCACCCTGAATAAATAAGCTTTCCGTTGATGTATGGTTTGTTAGGAAATGAAATTGGCCGAGATACAAATATTTGAAAATCTGGAATCTGACGGTGCAAAACAATCAAAATACTGAGAAAATCACCTTTAAAGTTGTCCAAATGAAGTTCATAGTAATGCATATTACTAATGAAAAATTAAGTTTCACTATATTTACAGTGGGAAATTTACAAAATATCTTCATGGAACATGATCTTTACTTAATATGCTAATGATTTTTGGCATAAAATAAAAATCGATAAATTTGACCCATCCAAAGTATTTTTGGCTATTGCTATAAATACACCCGTGCAACATAAGACTGGTTTTGTGGTCCAGGGTCACTTATCTATTTCACTGTGGGAAAAAAATCAGCAAGTCAGGTGGTGAGTCGTGCGTGACCTTTCGCCGTGATTTTGTAGTACGAAGCGTTGAGGACCCGCATCCCAGAGCCTGTGCTACACAAGCTTTTGTGCTTAAAAAAAAAAAAAAAAAACAGATCGTTTCGCTAGATAAGACCTTCCTCGGCTGGGATCGTTTAGAGCCCTTTGAAGCTGCATTTAAACTAGATTTTGGAAGTTCAAAATCAGGGGCACCGTTGAAGTCCATTATATGGAGAAAAATCCTGAAATTCTTTCCTCAAAAACCATAATTTCTTCACGACTGAAGACAGAAAGGCATGAACATCTGATGACAAGGGGGTGAGTAAATTATTTGTAAATTGTTTTTCTGGAAGTGGACTTCTACTTCAACATGATCAACATACACTGTTTATGTCCAGTGGAAACTGTCTAAAACGGCGCTAGGGTGATGTAAATTTCAGTGGCTATTAATATGTTTAAATGAAAACGAAAAGAGGCAGTGGTGCTTGATATCATATTTCATCTTATAGTAAATACAGTGAGGAAAACTGCAGTAGCCAAGACGAGCTGACTGACGTTATCACGTATGCTGCTGTTCCATTTGCAGAATTACCATTATGCGTCGTCCCGTCAAACTTGCGAAGTCCGAACTAACGCAACCCCGAAATTTGCGTACTTGGTATTGAGAAATGGCCCTGGACTTGAAGAGCAGTTGCACGCAGTTCTTACGTCACCAGACTATTTGCCTAGTTTCTTCACGGTACTTAAGACCACGATGGATACGCAGACAGCAAAAGGACTGGAGAAGAAAAAAAGATCCATTGGACAAAATTTTCTTGACAATTTTGGTGGAAAAGGGGCTAAAGAATGGCTCCAGTGGCGCCAAAGGGCATGCTGTGGTCTGTTTGATGCGACTGACCTGAGTTTTGACGATCTGCCTTTTGACGAACTTTTATCTCCCCTTTCAAATCTAACATCACTTTGGAAAGGCATTTATTTTCAATAAAAATAAAGGAAATAATAAAAAAGTTGAAAATAAAGTATCGGCTAGGGCAGGTGTAGGGAGGGATTTATTGTACCAATAAGGTGGCATCCATTTAATCATTTGAATCACAATTATAATTTACACTCAATACGTTATTATTGCATACTATTTTATAATGTATATATGTATATATTTATATATGTTAAGTGCCACTATTTGCAATAAGTAGTATAAACTGCAGAAAAGTCTGTTATTTTAACATAGTGTAAATAGAATCTATAGATATTTGCACTTAGTTGCTAAGAATCGCTGAGAAAATACTACTTTTTTTCACTTAGTGTAAATTGAATCAATTGCTATTTGCACTTAGTGTAAATAGGCTCTATCGATATTTACTTAGTGCAAATAGATGCTGTCTTTTATTTGTTTTTGCAAATCTATGTGAACGGGAATCGTTTTGACAATATTGATATTTGACAATACATGAAACTGTCCGAAAATGCAAAGGAAAATCTTTTTAGTTTTTAGTACAATTGTTGTCATGTAAATTTATCATGTACGCTAAGAAAAAATCAGTAAGGTTACAATGGGCTAAAACTACTGTCAGTAGTTACTTATTAAAATGATTTTACAGTGGTAACGGACATCATGCCTACTTACAACAGAACTTAAACTGTATTGAACCAAGAACATTCCTTTAATGACGATAAACAGATAATGATAAATGATGATACATGAACACAATTACTGATCGTTACTGATAAGGGTCCAGTAGAGGAGACCAGAGATGAATGCAGCATGTGGTTAGCTGTAACTAGTACCAGTTCCTGGGACAAGCTGAAGCCATGTTGTTACAGTGTACAGTATGTATAGTCCTTGTTCCTGATGTCACATGTGCCAAGAATATATACTTAAATTAGCACTTATGCTTTTAGAATTTTAATGATGGATGTCACATATTATAATTTCAAGTACAAGTTGCAATCATGAAGAAAAAACAAAAAACAAAAACATACTGTACCTCCTATAATACACTGTAAAAAATCATTTGATGGAAAAACGTGCCTGTGTGTGGCCAAAATTTTATGCTGCTTCTGGCACATTTCGCTGCTCTTTTAAAGTGAAATGTCCATTTTTTTATCCACATTTGATTAAGCAACCATACAATTTTAACTTGCTTCTACAAGACTTGAGCTCTTTTATTGTGACTTGTGCAAATGCAAGGCTGTACCAGGTGCACTACCGAGCAAGTTTACCCCATTAGAAATTCCATAAATGTGGTGCAGTATGGTAACAGTGTATTAACCAGATATCGTTTTTTTGATGCTGTGTTAGCAAAAGCCTTGCATTGTGTAAGTTTAGCAAAATCATCTGCTGAAGTATACTTCAGATACAGATATTCATATATGTATATAACTACGCTTACAGATGCACATTAAACTTGCACTTCAGTGGTCATGGACCAGCTCTGACCATTCCAATATGGCGGACAGCTTATAGAAATAGCCACTAATGAGGCATGTGTGTGATTATACTGTATATATATATATATATATAATGAGGAGCATTTCTTTCTGGCTACTTTGTATAGGTTTCTATGTAAGTACTGGTACTTCTGATTGGGCTGAGGCTGGAATTTAGCGAGTTTGAAGTAGAAGTATTTGATGGACGTGTACTATGTGTCAGGAGCATTCACTCAGTATCATTATCTCATTTTTGACCGAGATGGCTTTTATCTGGTTTTGCATCTGAACTCTTCACATATATATAATTTTAAAACTCATAGTATCACGAAACCATGCTAAAATTAGTCTGTATTGATCAACAACCAACATATTCTGTGAAATGTATTAGTAATGTCATAGAGTAAAATTAGGTGTTTTACTGCCAGTAGTGTTCATTTCATCTGGCCACTGCAGGAAATTTATATTGGCATGTTTTGTTTGTTTTTTTTTTTTTGCAAGAGTTTTGGAGTTTTGCAAAAATGTAGTTACAGGCATGTTTTCCAATGAGCCTAGGCTTTTTTTCTTACCATACAGGCAGATCTGTGCTATGAATTGAATCAACAGGAGGTATAAAATACTAGGTTTTGGCTAGTTACAGTGTTGAATTTTTATGCCAAGTAGAACGTGTCTGATACAGCGTATAAGTGGCGTATAAGACATTGGCTTAATCGAGCTGAGTGCTCTTTAATAAGCGGCTCACTGATTTCATCATTTTGATTCATATGTGATGGACAGTGATGATGTCTGAGTGGGTCAGTTGTTTACTTTGTAATTAGTCTGTTTCCTGCAGTATGACCCACTCAGGCTTTGTGCAGTGATTGCGAGTGTGAGATGAGGGCATGATCACAATGACAAGGTAATAAGCCAATCATAGAGCGATAGAGACACATCCTCCTGTCACACCTATATATATATGTATATAACTAAATGCTGACAATGTCTTCCATCATGTGCAACACACACACCTCAGATATGTAGTAGTATTTCATGACTTCAGTATTTCTTTTTTTTTTTTTTTTTAAAGATCTATTGTTTGGCCTTTTATTGTGACAGGACAGATGAGAGGGGGGTGGGATCTGGAAAGGTCCTCGAGCCAGGATTCCAACTCAGGACGCCCGGAGCGCAACAACTCTGTATTTTGGCACGCTGCCCACATGGCTATTGGCGCCGACGTATTTTGTGACTCTTTAAGAGGGATAGTTAATCTAAAATGAAAATTATGTCATCATTAACTTGCCCTCAAGTTGTTGTAAACCTGCATGAATTTCTTTCATTCTGACAAGCACAAAATAATATATTTTGAAGAATTTTGGTAACCAAACAGTTAATGGTAGCCACTGACTTCCATAGTTAGTGGCTACTTTTAACTGTTTACCTGGTGCAATGAAGTCTGCTTCATTCAGTTCGGCTGAAGCTTTACTCAGTTTATTTCACTGTATAGTAGACATAAATATGTATGATCGTGACCCTCAAATGTTACAGTAAGCAGTAGGGTTACATTCATAGATCAATCTTATTTAACTGTATTTCAAGTACTGTAGATCTTCATGTGCATTTTGCTGAAGAGTAATCAAATCTGTGTTCTTACCGAACAACATATATTCAGTATTATAACTGGCTGCTAAATGTTATATAGTGATTATTTAGCATTCTTAAACATTTTTACACACATACACTTTCATTTGACAGCAAATGTTCTGTTTTTATACTGTAATATTAGCATTTGTATTTCACATTACTTGAATATTATAATCAAATGTATTTTAAATCACACATGATGAGCTCTCTCAGTGTAATGTGTTTTTCTTTCAGTTGGTGCCAAACTAATTGTTAATCTATGATTTACATTATACGTATCGCTATTGTTCTGCTAGAAATTATTCAGAAATGAACACGTGAATTAAGATTAAACTGTACACATACCAGTCAAAATTTGGAAATACCATCTTATTTATTATTACTATTTCTATATTTCAAAACAAATGGGAAATAAGTAGTGGCCAAAATGTCACACAAATCAAAACAATTTTATATTTTAGACTCTTTGTCTTTTACAGCTCTGCACAATCCTTTCTCATGTTTTCCAAACACTAACTGGCTGCTTTTCTTTCACTATCCATTCCAACTTTTGACTGGTAGTGTCTGTGTATATATATATATATATATATATATATATATATATATATATATATATGCTAAAGTTTAAACATGAATGAACTAATATGACAATAAAGGGTGTGATACAATTAAATGTTGGACTCATGTTTGTCAATGTTATCCAGCAGAGAAATCAGACACTTGCAATAACACCACATTAAACTGATATAATCCCACTTCCTGTTAACTATAGTACTATATTGTGTAGTATTTGAAAATAAATGTATGAATAATTAAATCATGACCATCTGCATTAGTCCTAGATACAGGCAGGCAGATAGAAAGATCATCTGTTGGGTTTGTTCTGCTGACTGATTTTGTCCATTAGATGTCACTGTTGATCTTTCACTTAAATATCAGTGAACATCATACAATCTGACTGCATTTTAAGGTGGTTTAAAAAACCAAAAAAAAAAAAAAAAAAAAAAAAAAAAAACTTAGCCTTTTACAATGTATTTTATTTCTTCTTATGACTTCAAATTGATTTAAATTCATAACATATCTGATTTTTTTTATAGTTTGTATTTCAGCACAAGGACTCAATTATGGTTTGAAAGAAAAACAGACAAAATGTGAGAAAAAAAACAAACAAAAAGTTTCTGAGTATAATCTGATGTAATGCAGTGAATTCACTGTATGTACATATGCATTTTTTTAATAGCTTTAGTATTGTTTAGTTATTTGTATAATAATGTGTAAATTCTCTTTGTACAAAACTCCAATTTGATCACACTTGTAACACTGCTAGTCATTCTTTTAAATCCTGATCTCAGTATAACAGTATAGTCTTACCAAAGCAATTAAAAATCCTGTAATGTGGATACATTGCTTCACTTGTCATTCCTGCAGTGGGTCCCTCAGGAACTTCACTACAAGAGGTGATAATGACATGAAACATACAGACTGAATAATGTGACACGCTTGCATAACATATCCCATAAATATCTCACACAAGACATCATTCTGTTGTTATTTTATACTCATCTCGATTTTAATGACATGAGAGTTTAGAAAGATGCTGCTCCAATTTGTTTCATATTTAATTAAGCTTCCTTTTGTTTCTTCAAAAGAAAAGTAGAATAAAAGACAAATAGCAAAGATAATAACAAACAGAATGAAGAGGGTGATCAGGAGCGCTATTTGTCACAAACAATACACTGTTTTAACAATAAACAGTTTATCATTAACTAAAGTGAGCATTTGGGGATTTGGATGGAAGAGCTGCTTTTAGATTAAAAAAAAAACTGGCTCTGAACAACAAAGATAAGAATATAATAATAGAAAATAATTCCTTCAGCACAACGCAAGTAAACAAAACAAAGTGGATATTAAGGTAACTCTGCAATAACTACTGTACAGCCAATGTACACACAACGACTATTAAACTGTAGAACAAAACAAAAATGACAATATATGGTCATATCAGCAAATTAATTATACAAACATATGACGTTTTGAATGTTAAATAAACTGATAAGCATTTGCTAATAAACCAAAGATATCCCTATATTTAAAAATAAATAAATGCTAATAATAATGTAAATTTGATTAAAACATCACAAATGTCTAAAATCATACAGATCTTTCAGACTAATAAAGAAACAACTGGGGCAACTATTTATTTTAAAGCTAGGCTAGGCGGTTTCTGCATTACTAGCGCCAACTAGCAGAACTACCAAAATAAAGCATGTCTAAAAAAAAAAAAAAATATGCAAACTTTTCACATCACAAACACAGCTCTTTACGGGTCTATAAAACTAAAGGCATGTACCAATAGGTAAAAGCAGGCTACTAAAACCTCCAACTTATTATACTTCTAACTTGAAGTTTAGCTTACCTGTCCAGAAGAAACTCTGGAAGTTCATCGTATCGACTGAAACCCAAACATTCCATCAAATTCCTCCATCTGCCAGTGTTTGTCCTTGTTTTACCCCGCTGTCTGTCTCTGTGTATTTTAGCAAGTCTTTGAATTTTAGGGTGCTTTCACGCCTGGCACTTTGTTTCGGAACCTGGCATGTTTCCCCCCTTAGCTCAGTTCGTTTGGGCATATGTGAACACGGCAATCGCGCTCGGATCCGCGCCAAAACAATCCGTCCGTGATCTCCTGAACGGACCAATGAACCAGGCTATATCACATTGTATACTGGGTAATTAAGGTGAACAGCAGTAGCTTTGTTGTTTTGCTAATACCTCTTAAAATGAACCTATGAATGTCAGTGTGTGGGCACTTTGTCATTCAAAATCAAAGCGGGCCTTTTCATTTTATAATGCCCTCTTATTTCTCTCTTTGTAGTATGTGTATTTTAAAAATGTTTTCCCGACGAATGCTGGACTTCTGCTCAAAATTATAAATTAATATAAGGACAGCTACAAAAACAAACAAACAAACAAACAAACAAACAAACCAAAAAAAAAAAAAAAAAAAAAAAGCAACAATAAACCTGAAAAGCTGTTGTTGTTCCATCCTGACAGATGATAGCTGAGCGAAAATAACCCATGGAACTTTGACCAATGAGAGGACAGTTTACTTGCCCATGACTTGTATTAACACATTTGGTCCATTTAGAAACTTTGCTGTGTGAAATGAACTGCACCAAGAATAAAAAGCAACATTGCAATAATTTTAATCCCTGTTTTGGAACAAAGCAATCGACCTACAGGTGTGAAAGCACCCTTACTTTCACTTCTGTATCAGAATAAATTTCTTTTCCTTCTCAGGCTAACACCCTCTGGCTTAGCTGCTGTAGTAGCCACGCCCCCAAATTCTCCTCTTGGCTGTTGGGAGGTATGCAAAAAGGTTGACAGGCAGGTAGAACATCCAATCATTGCACTTGAACCAGATGCAACGCATCTGAACAATTTATAGTCCTCAGCATGTTTATATTGTTATATTTAGACTACTTTAATTATTGATTACTATCAGGATAAAAAAAAAAAATTCTGGAGAAAAAAAAAAAAAAAAACTACCCTACCTTTAAATGAGGCAGCTAGTTATTAGGACCGCAGGGCAGCCTGGGGTTGAGCGCTTTGCTCAAGGGCAGTTACGTTTGAGAAATGTCTGTAAAGTCTAAATAAAGAACTCCCTCAATACTAAGGAAACTTATTACCATATGTGCCACTGGAGAGAGAGAGAGAGAAAAATAAATCACTGCAACATTTAAAGTCTTAAATCATTCAAATTCTTTTGTTACTTCAGGACATGCAAAGTGCAGACAGAAAGCAATTTTACTGATGGTAAGTACAGTATGCAACAATATCAAGAATCAAATCATTTACATTCATTTTGCAGGTGCTTTTATCCAAAGCATCTCTTAATGCAAATTAAGCAACACATTTTAATTAGTGTGTGTATCCACTGGGAATCAGTCCCACAACCTTGGTGTTGCTCTCTACCAGCTAAGCTACTGGGACACAAGCAACATGCAAGCTGTCTTTGTTCCCAGTGGTAGCATTACTCCTCAACTGCATGAAGTTCAACACAGCTCATAGTTACATAAATGGACACTATGCAGTCAATGTCTGTTCTATATATGAAGAGACAAACCAGCAGGCCATAGATAAGCTTCCATTGTTTCGATTCCATAAATGTAAGTGTATTTATATTTAGATTTATACTAGAAGTTTCTGAGAAGTTCATGCCAGTGAAGCAAATTAGAGTAGAGATTCCCACTGTCTTACCTGTGTGCATCTCCAAAGCTGGATTTTCTTAAGCTTGTTAATGAAACAAACACTAAGAGATAACTTCTGGAATCCATGTTAGATTTGAGTTTCTGAAGGTCCTTACTTTCAGGCTAGCATTAAACATTATGTGACAAATATAAAGCCCACATCAAATCTGTTCATCAGCACATCAGACCTTCTGTAAAGCTTGTCACTTTCAAAAAATGTTTAATAAAAGCAGCTTGTGCTTTTATTGGAGTATGTTTCCAGGTTTAAAATTCTGTGTCAATAATGAAACAAAAGAAAAAGAAAAAAACGGCCAATAAATACAAAGCTCTAGATGGCGCAGTCCGATAGGTCTAACTCAATCTGACATAATGACATCATTGTTACATGCCACAGCTGATTGGTTCTATCCTGCATTGGTAGCCAATGAGCTCGTTTCTCAACATTCAAATATACTACTAGTGCTTGCTGTAGCAGTTTGCAGCTTGCTTTAGAAAACCTCTACCTTCCCCAGCTCCACCTGTATAGATCTGCTACGCGGTGATTTATGTATGCTATATGGGGGTTATTACATGCATGTTATATGTGCAGCAGCAGTATTTCTTACATGCTCACAGCAGCATGTTGTGGATGTATTGGGAATAGCACGTCTTGGTACTTGCTCTGCCATAGCAGCAGCAGCAGCGTAGCAGATCTATTCCACCAAGGCCAAATACATTAACAATGTCATGTACGTTACCGTGCCAGTCCCTCCAAGGGATGTCATGATAGAACAATACATGATGGAACAATAGTCAGTTTTACCTTCTGAGGTGGACATTTTCTGATGTTTAAGTTAAAAGATCAATGAACAAGTTTTGTTAAAAAAAGTGTAAAGTGTTCCATTCTTATGCTAATGTTTGGAAAAAGTAAATACACAAACCAACACATAGAAATACAGTAATGAAACATTGGAAAAGCAAATCCAGCAAATCCATATCTTCATACAATTTTAATGTTTTCATCACATGAGAACACAAAAAAAGGTCCAACAAATCGGACCTCAGTTAATATTTTTATAGAACTTTTTTTTTTTGTTTAATTGACATGTCATGACATTAATAAAAGTCTCATTTCCAATTGTCCAGTTGCCACTTATCAAGTGTGTAGATCAGCTCAAAACGAGAACATCCATAAAACTATGGAGTGTTGCAAAAGTGCATGTCAAATTCATTTAATGTAAAACTGGTATATACTGTACATATTAGACACAATGTTGATAGAGTAAGAAGAGTATGGCATTACACATCAGTCAGCCGTTGACATGCTCCTGACAGCATTTGTGTAGCCAAACCCAATGAGACAAATGGAGACGACAGAGAATAAATGTCTTCACCCCTCTTTCATATAGAAAGAACAATTCCAGACACATCCAGACTTTAGCAAGCAGTAAACATTAAAAACAGAAATATACAAGTCAACATGGACAGACAGCAGTTCATCTAACTGTTAGAAATGACCTCGGGATAAGAGAGAATCATTTGGAATGGATTACTGCTGCTTTTGTATTGTTCTGGTTTTGCATATATTCAACATATTATTATTTATATTTCATGTCACTCAAAAGTTTGATGTTTGGTGCTCTGGTCACATGAGGCAGGCTGGGCTGGTGATGATGGCTCAGTTTTCCTGGTATCATCTTGTTTTGTGAGCCCCAGTTCTTTCTCAGATCTGCTCAGTCTGGTGTTCAAACATTCATTTTTTATTTATTTTTTTTTTTTTTAACAATAAAAATTCAAGACTCTTTACAAGAAAAGGAAATGCAAAACATGAAGGATATTACTTACAAATAGGTTGTTGGAACTCCAAATGTCAAACATCTATCTTTCTACCCCCTGCCTTAATTTCTTTATAACTGTTTTGTTTGACCGAGCGCAACACAAAAATGCGACGTTAATATATTTATTGGGTCGTGATGGGGTCTTGATTCTCTTCCAAGCGGTTCTGTTGTTAGCTGCTGTGCAGACTCAGACTGTGGTTCTGAAAAAGGAAACACAATGCAAGTTAATCAACACTGTAACAGTTTCTCAATTCACCATAAAACATTCTGCACAGATGAGAATGTGTTCACACTGCGTTTGTGTGAACATTCACTTCAGCACATGAATCAGACAACAATCATTTGATGTATTCATATTTATTCATTATATTACATCGCCAGTGTGATTCTGCACAATTCTGTTTTGATTTAGAAAAAAAACAAACACACAAGCTTGCTTCAGGCAGCTCTATCTAGTCAAAATATCTTCAAATAATAAGAGAATCTAAAAATGCATAGGCTGACTAAAGAGAGAACAAAGAAATACAAGAGTTGTAGAGCTTTAGTTTTTATTTTTGTTCAGAATGAAACCTTATTAAAATGTGACAAACCTACAGTGGTTTAACCAACGGGCCTGACCTTGACCATAATATATTTCTCTGGCCTCTGGCAGGTGTAATCAGCAGAACGGAGCCACCGAGTCAGGAACACCTGAAGGCAATATCCTTCATCAAGGAAGGGAGCATTTAAGGAACAGCGAAAGCCTCAGGAGGTGAGCAGGACATCACTGGAATTCATTTTGTGATTATCACAGAGAAGGACATTGTGTATGTGGCCTTTCTCTCCTTCCCAGTATTGCTTTCTGGTCGAACTAACATTCCCAGGTCGGTGAGAAGGTGCTGCCCTGAGCCCAGCAGAAAGCATTGGGCTGGCTGTTTGAAGAGCCAATGGCTGCCAGAGATTCTGAGAAGAGGATTCCAACCTTCCCACAGAAGACCACATCAGAGACGCGATGACCGCAGGGCATCTTGCCGTTAGAGCATTCGACAGCAGCAGGAATCCGAAAGGAAGCCATGCAAGATCCATGCTTGTATGGCCATCATTCACCTCAAATGCTCTGTGATGGGAAAACTGACTAAAATGACTATGCATCATGACCCTAGTGGATTCTAGGAGCACTTTTAGCCTCCTCCAGTTTGGACTAATTCCCTTTCTAATGCCAGTAAGTGCCCTAATTTCCCATTACTTGTATGCTTATGCCACAAGATACCCTGAAACAGTTCCTCTCTGCAATGTCACGCTAGAGAACATCGCCAGACAGATGTCTCTTCTCTCCACCAAGAAAAGAACTTTCCAGAAATCTAAAATCCACATCTAAAAATTTTCATAGAGAACCCCAGTCAGATTCAGGTGACAGTACATCAGTATGCACACTACTACACTCCAGTTACAAGTTACTTTGCTCCTGGATGTGTGAGCTGTGCGATCTCCGGTGTGTGTGTGTGTGTGTGTGTCAGTAAGCAGCGCATTAATATAGAATGGTAATTAAAAGCTCTAACGCACACCAGCACACCTGTATGTGTGTAGTGTAGGAGCTAGACGACGTAGGATGATGTTGTGTAACGGTATAGTAGCGGTGTCCCATTTCTTAGGGGAATATTTCCACCCCTACCCCTTGACACTCTGTTTCAAGGGACAAAGGGTAGGGGCAGGGGTAGGTGAAGGGTTATAAAACAGAATTGGGATTGGGCCTAAATAAACAATCACGCTGTGATAACCCTGCCCTAAAATAGTGGTTCCCAGCCCTGTTCCTGGAGCCTCCCTAACTGCATACATTTTGCATGTATCTTTAGTCAAACACCCAATTCAGGTCATCAGCTCATTAGTAGTCCTAAATGGTTCTGTCAGACAAAAGAGACATGCTGCAGTTACAAGGTTGGGTACCACTGCCTTGGGAAGTGAACAAGGATACAAATGATAATGTTGTTTTTACCACACCAAGACTTCTACTTTACTGTAAAACACCAAGTTTACAGTAATGCAGATTGTATATTGTATAGCATCAGATTCGGTGAGTAAAAACCACTCCTTCTACCCATCCACTGATCCATCCGCTCATCTTCTAGCACTCTTCCCTGCAGCAGTGGTCAGTGGCTGACTTATCATGGTCAAATACATTCAGTTCGATCTGTAAATACTGTAACCTTGATAACCTGCACTAACTAAACTAATTTCAACACAACTGCATTAGGCTGCCTTGCAAACATTTGTTAATTAAGCCATGTGTTAACAACAGTTTCATTAGTCTACCTAGCAATTGTTAAGCATTATTACTACAGTCCAGTGCAGGCTACAAAGAACCTAATATATCTACAGTTATTTGTAAAATAACTGCAAATAAAAAGCAAATATCCACAACAGCGATATGACGATACGGTGCACCCTTTGATAGTTGGTGGCCTACAGAGATGAATACATCAGTGCAAGACTGCCCGCACAGACACAGATCAGACAGAAATATATTACTTGACAGTAATGCGGCAACATTTTTGTTGCAAAATCATTTATTGCTCTTTATGTGCCAGTAAATCAAGCCAGACTAAACGGTAAACAAAAATGCAGTTCTTGACTCCCTTCTCTCTACTCTCTGTACCTACATCACCTTTAAGTTAGTTGCGTCACAGCTTACAACTTTTAAATACTATTAAATATTATTACTCACCTAAAATGCATAAAGTAAATGCCAGGAGAAAACAATTTTAATAAACGTCAACAAAGACAGCAACACATAATTATCTATGCAGAGGTCCGTGCACAAATAGTCCAGAAGTGCACAGATCTCATGAGCTGCATGGAAGAGCGCTGGTGATTTCTCTGGCATAGTTGAGCGTATAGCTTGAATAGAGATTAAATAAACTTAACAGCCAACAGTTCTGGCAGCTTCAGCTGTGATTCGTTCCAATGTGTGTTTGCTGTAGTTTATGTATCACAGCGACTGTATTAGAGATGCTCAAAACTGAACAAGCTATTACTGGATTGCAGGAATTAACAACTAAATGAAATATTAATCAAAAATAAGAGAACTCTGCAGTTTCTTTTATTCATGTAGCATTAGTTTATAATTCAAACAAGTAATTAACAATCTGAAATATTAACCAAAAATACTTTTAGCAGCCTAAAAATTAGCAACCAGGGCAGCTGACAAATGCGTATGATCGATCTTTTTTTTTTTTTTTTTTTATCAAAATTTTAGGTTCATTAACAAAATAATCATCTATTCAGGCGATTAATGCAACAATTAATCATTAGCTCTTAAATGTTTTTTTCAACACATGTAAGTTGTAGCATTAACACATACATTGTGCTCCCATTGAAAACCAGTTCCATCTTATGTGCATCATGACAGAATTGTCTGTAATTTCTCAAAACTTTCATTCGCACACTATAGGTATTTTTGTGACCTTGAAGAGTGCTGTGGTTCTTTCCAAAACAAAATGAACAAATTAACTCCTTCATAAAGTGTACATGCAATGGTCACTTCAAGAATGTAAATTTTAAATGCAACCTAAAGTACTTTTAGGTGGACTTTTGCATTTAAGATGTGTCCATTTTTGTCCAAGATTCACTCTTCCCACATAAATGCCATCATTAATTCTGCTAAATGACTTTAAATGAAACATTTTCACAACAGCGTGCAACAGCGTGCCGAAGCAAAGTATCTTTTGTTTCGCATTAGTAGAGTCGCTTGTAAAAAGTTCACAGGAAGTTTACAGGAAGCAGAAGTGTGTCAGAGATCAAAAGTGTTTGTTTGGATTGTGCGTCTCCCAGCGGTGATGAGCAGAGAATGAGCGCGCTTATGGGCTGCAGTGAGGGTTTGTCACCGTCTCAAGACGATGTGTTTGCATACACACATCAGACCCAGCCAGAGGCGGGAACAAACACAAACACACACGCAAACTCTCGCAGGACGCTGGGGTTTGCTGCTGTCTGTATCTGATCTACCTGCATCCGTGAGTCACTCGTGGGTAATATCGGAGCTTTCATTACACTTTTGTGTACGAATCATGTTTTAAAACATCTGAGCAATCTTAAACCTGAAGTCAAAAGCTTTTTTTTCTTGTTGTGCTTCAGTGTGAACTGTAGGCTAGAACTTCAGGATTAATGTCAAAAGTCTGAGTGATAGAAAACTACGGTTAGAAAACTAGGTTAGTTGATTTGTCCGTTGTGAATGCTCATAAAACATTCAGGGAGATGTAGATTTTTTTTTTTTTTAATGTACCTGCTGTCATGAATTAGTCAGAGGGTTATGTGTTAGCCCGATTCATTGATTGAGGAATTGCAAAAACCTGCATCTAATCCAGTTTAATCTGATTGCACTAAAATAGCACTCTCATATTTACATTTGCGATCACTTTATTCTGATAGTGCACTTAAGACATTCTGCTGACTATAAGTAACTTTGCAAATACATGTCAGCTTGTTTACTAACCCTAAACCTAACCTAATGGTCTACTGCTAATAATAATAACTCTAAATAGACTTTAGGCCAAATTATTTGAAAACTATAAGCACATTCATCAAATTTCACAAAAAAGTAACATCTGCATTTGTATTTCGGTATGTGATTTATGTGTAGAAATATATAAGGTATGTTATTCTGTGCTTAAGGGTTTAAAGGTGAGGTTTTGTTCCTATGAGAGCTGATTAGGTTGAGTTTTTCCCATCATGCTCTTGGCAGGTCAGTGGTGATGCAGTGACTCCTCACTGAGCTCAGGGTATAAGGAGTTTGGGTAGGGGGCAAACTGTCTGTCACAGCCCTTCATCTTCAGCTCTATGAGCTCAGCACAAATAAATAAAACATCTCTGTATCCATCCATCCTCATGACCTCTGACCTCACCGACTGAGCGGAGACGACTGCAGTGTGAAGAAAACAAGCTTCACTTTCTGATGGACAGGTAAGTACAATTCTGACAGCGAAGTAAGCCAACAAAAAACCCCTTTTGTTTGAATTTATGTACACGTTTATGTAAGTTCTTCACGATCTCTGTCTTAGCAGTTACAGGCGAGCAGGCTAGCTTTAAGGCAACCAGATGTTAAAATCAGAAATCACAAAAACAGAAACAGAAGTAGCATCTGAATTAGAAGTAGAATCTGTATTGTGATGCACACCCGAGTCTAACGGAGTATAGATGAAGAAACGTAGGGCGGGACTTGGTTCTATGCACAGGCTGTTGATTGGATGTTGAGATGTGGGTGTGGCATTTAAAAGATGAACGTGGGGGCGGAGTTTAAGTGGACTAAATCTGTCGCTAGAGAGAAGGCTCTCATTTCACCAGAAGATCTAGTTATGAAACATTCACACATTCATATGTGACCCTGGACCACAAAACCAGTATTAAGTAGCACAGGTATATTTGTAGCAATATCCAAAAATACATTGTATGGGTCAAAATGATCGATTTTTCTTTTATGCCAGAAATCATTAGGATATTAAGTAAAGATCATGTTCCATGAAGATATTTTGTAAATTTCCTTCCGTAAATATATGAAAACTTAATTTTTGATTAGTAATATGCATTGCTAAGAACTTTAACAGCAATTTTCTCAATATTTTGATTGTTTTGTATCCTCAGATTCCAGATTTTCAAATAGCTGTATCTTGACCAAATATTGTCCTGTCCTAGACAAAGCATGCATCAGTGGAAAGCTTATTTAGTCAGTGTATAAATCTCAAATAATAATAAAAAAAAGATCTATATGACTGGTTTGTGGTCCAGGGTCACATATGTATTTAAAATGTTAAAAGGTTTAGTTTAGGGTTTGGTTTACTGTTAGTTGCTTGTAAAGTTACACTATACTATAGTAAATATGTAATGTGTAACAAGGACACATTAAAATAAAGTTTTACTAATACTCTCATATCCTGAATGTTCATTATTGCACACTTAGAAACTGCAAAGTCTGTAAAACCTGATAAATAACTATGGGACCTTTCATTTAATAGGTAAAAGACAACACTGAAATTCCACATGTATGAGATCATATAAAATGTGTTATATTCATAACAAGCAATATCTAGCATATTTCCCAGGAGAGCTGCAGCCACTAAAAAAGGTACTGTCCCAGGAAAGGTTAGCTTCCTTATGTGTGGATAACTTGTCTCATTTATTTATCAATGAACTGTCTCATTGTCTACCAAGAGAATTCACTGCTCTCTGCACTGTAGCAGTTTATATGCATCACAGCAGTAAAGATAAGAATCTGCTTGCAGAGCTTCACAGTAAAGACCAAAGAGATCCTTTTTACTCCCACGGTGTCACACTAACATCAAAAAGTCTAAATATCCATTTTATTTTTTGGTCATATTCCAATTTAGTATAAGATGCAAGCAAGCCTAAGCCAAACTCTAACCCTAACCATACAGTAAGTACATGTATATTACTCTGTACTTAAATGTATATTTACACTGTAACAAGGACATCTTAAAATAAAGTGTAACCAAACAATTTATTAATTGTCCCAGTGTTGGTTTGTTCATGTTTCACTGAATGATTTGACAGTGGCATTGAGTGTTATACTGACACCTATATACATGGATCATGCAAAGGCAAGTTTTTTTTTTTTTTTTTTTTGCTTAATAATTTTGCAGTAGCATTCTGTCTACAACCGTATTTCTTCTCCATCATTTATTTGTTTTGCCAAGCAAAAGGTGTGACAGGGGTTTTTTGGTTGGTCATGTGATCTAAACATGGCATCCTCATTCTTAGATGATCTCACCTGAAGCTCAGTTTGGAAGAAGAACTTCAGTGGGCACTGTGAGCAGTCGTAGATCTTGTCCTCCTGCCCGTGTGCGGTGAAGATATGCTGCTGCAGTTTACAGGCCTGCACAAATACTGCAACGAGACACAACACATGCATTAAATGCACATATCTTTCCATACAAACTATCAGTTTGCAATTTAAACCTACTGACACACAGGTCAATGCTTCATTTCTTGAAATTAGTTCTGTAGACAAATGTAAGTCTTGCCTGTGCATGAATTTTTATTGCCTTTAAAAGAGTCTCTTCTGCTCACCAAGGCTGCATTTGCATACTTGATCAAAAATGCAGCAAAAAACATTCATATTGTGACAATAAGTGTTTTCTATGTGAATATATGTGAAAATGTAATTTATTTCTGTGATCAAAGCTGAATTTTCAGCATCATTACTCCAGTCTTCAGTGTCACATGATTCTTGAAAAATCATTCTAATTTTCTGACAATTCTGGATTTTCTGCTCATGAAACATTTCTGATGATTATCAATGTTGAAAACGGTTTCACTTATTTATTATTTTATTTTATTTTGATTTATTTGTTTATTTATTTTATTTATTTTTTGTGGAAACATGATCCTTTGAAAGAACAGCAAATGTCTTTACTATCAACTGAATGTGTTCTTGATGAAAAAAACATAAAAGAGGGTGAGAACTTTGAAAAATCACAAATTTGTTCTACATTTGTGACCCTGGATCACAAAACCAGTCTTAAGTAGCACGGGTATATCTGTAGCAATAGCCAACAATACATTGTATGAGTCAAAATTGTAATTTTTTTTTTTTATGCCAAAAATCATTAGGATATTAAGTAACGATCAAGTTCCATGAAGATATTTTGTAAATTTCCTACCATAAATATATCAAAACTCAATTTTTGATTAGTAATATGCGTTACTAAGAACTTGATTTGCACAACTTTAAAGGCAATTTTCTCAATATTTTCATTTTTTTGCACCCTCAGATTACAGATTTTCAAATAGTTGTTTCTCGGCCAAATATTGTCCAATCCTAACATACCATACATCAATGGAAAGCTTATTTCATAAAAGCTACATCAGCTTTCAGATGATGTATAAATCTCAGAAAACACAAAACCAGACTGATTTTGTGATCCAGGGTCACATTTGTGATCACTGCAGAATTTCTATACTTCTGTTTGTGTTATTTCATAGTTTTAATGAATGTACTATTATTCAAAAATGTATAAATTAGTTGTAATAAAGAATTTGACCGCAGTGTACATTCAATAAAACGTCCTTTTCAAAGGAAAATGTTTTGAATATTATAAAGCCATAAGAAATACACTTCACGATTGAAGCTGAAATTAATATTTTCTGAAATCACTTTTCTTAATGGATCACATACAGTAAGCAAACAATTATCCAGGATTTTACAGTAGAGTTTATGGTAAAACACACACGTGGACACTGAGGAAGTTCTCTCTGGTTCTTTTTTTCATAATATTACTCAGTTCAAATGAGGAAACACATGTTCTGTTTTCCAAGCTCAAATTTTACAGTTTGGCAGCATATGAAAGAAGTATTGTCACGAATGAGTGAATCAAGATGTTGGGAAACCCAAATGTTTCCAGTCCTTCGCATCATGGGAGAAGCAATCCCACCTGCGCACAGCTCTTTCAGTTAAAACGCTCTGCAAATGTAACGCGGCTTTGATTCACCATCCAGCTGGACGTGTCCAGGCTTTGGCAGCCCCTGCTCTGTGTCTGAGTGGATAATGGTCAACGGTAGGTGTTTTGAGTCATGGTGAAGAGCGAGGAATAATGATGTGCTTTATTTAGAGCCGCTGTAGGGACATAAACAAGCGCAGGAACTGCAGTCCCTTCCACATGCAAAAACACCGTCTCTATTAGTCAACAGTGCTAATTATATTGACATTATTAATATTCATGCAGACTCCTTATTTATGCGTAGCCTGATTTCAGTCACATATAATCTTTGAAATGGCACTTAAAACACATAGTGCGTCTGTGTGCTTTAATTAAGCCATAGGGCTGCTCAATGGGTGTGTGTGTGTGTGTGAAAGCATGCAGTTATTCTCTCAGGAGTACTTCAAACATGCTGTTTGTTTTTAGAGACCCATATGTTAAGGGTGGCTAGTCGCACACACACACGCACCGAGTCGTGTCTCTGAGGTAAAGAGTGAGTTCTGGTCTTCATTTGAATTTCTTACGAGGGATAAACAACTTTTGCCTTCATGTCACCGTGTGGATTTCGGATTTAGACCCAAATTTGATGTGCACTGCTACCATACTTTATTTACCTGGTGTCTTCTAATTCAAGTTATACAGGTACAATGATCCGGACGTGCATTTGTGGGTTCGATATCCTGTACACGAGCATAAATGAGTAATAATATCGAGAGAAAGAGATGGATGTGATTTGTTTTTAGCCGTGTGGAAATTACTATTTCACTTATTATTATTGCTAACACTTTACTATAATGTAATATTTGTTAACATTAAATGAATCCATTAGTTAATCTGAACTGACACTGAACTTCAAAAAATGATTGGATGCAATGAACTTTAAGAAAATAAGCTAAAAACTATTTACAATGATTTTAAATCTTTATTGGAATAAATAACTAGTATTTAATGTTGTGTGTTTTCTTCGTTTAGTCTGACTGTTAACTATTTATTGTTGCTGCCATTTTGAGCCAGGACTCCCTGGAAGAAGAGATGCTGTATCTACATGGGATATTTTTTCTTGGTTAAATAAAGGAAATAAATAAAAAGATCTGCATACAGCATTCAGGTAACACGTTGCAATACGGTCCTGTTAGTTAACATTGGTTAATGCATTATCTAACATTAAGTAATGCAATTTGTACAATATTTGTTAAATACAACTGTTCATTGTTAATTAATGTAAACCCAGGTCCATTTACTATTATTAACAGATGAACAGTTTTTATTATTATTATTATTATTATTATTATTATTATTATTATTTTATGTATTGGTAAATACTGAAATGATTTTCATTTTTTTATTTTTCGTTCATTTTACCTTATGTTTTTTGTTTTGTTTTGTTTTACTAATGTTAATGGAACTTTACTGTATAGTGTTACCAATATTGGTTCATCCTTATTGTTAAGTTGGGCATAACACACTTCTAAATAGTAATAAACTGTTATAATCTGTTAATGCATCATTTAACATAAGCTAACAACGTAAACAAAGCTAACAAAGTCCTCTTTACAAATTTATCTTGGTTTATGCTTATATATTAATTTACATCTTAACATTCAATGTGTGTTACTTAATGTATTAGTTACTATTCAATAACAAACAGGAAAAGCTACTTAAAAGCAATAAAACATTTTTTTTTTCTCCTGAACCTCATTGTAGTGGAAATCATTTGAACATTAGTTAGTGTGTTTATAATGTTAATAAATTATTTATTATGCACATTTGTGAACCTTATAAAATGTGATCTGTTTCAACATGATTTGATATGTTACTTAGGCTCCTAACTAGCGTCATATAAGTATAAAATATAATTTATTAGGAGCTGTTGCTGGATCATACTGTAAACTGACGGCAATTCACACTTTTCCAACATTTGCAGAACATTTACAGATATTTCATATTTCATATAAAATCATATCATATAAAATTGTCTGTGAACATTTTCTGAGCATACAAAAAAACAACTAAAAACCTATAGTTGTATGCACAATTCTCAAATATCTTCACAGCATCTCAGAGACAGACGATCACTGACAGCATTTTCTTTATAAAAATCTCCATTCGGTTCCTGAACTCCAAGGTTGTTTAATAATGGAAAATCACACATTTAATTCACGCTCAAATCGAGCTAAATTTGGATCTAAAACACATCCACCAATCAGAGGCAGAAGATGCTGTTACCACAGTACTTTTGAGGTCACTCCTGTTTCCATGGAAATGATTGGTGTGATTATGAATACTGTAGTTCTTCACAAGGTATTTGGCAGCTGAAATTTTTTTTTTTTTTTTTAATTTTAAATTGCACTTACTAATGACTTCAGCAGATGTATATGCTAATGTTTAACAGCCTTGAAGATCAGTCTAATTCTGTCTCGGCAAAATTGACAATTCATATTTTTAGGAAATATTACAGTGTTTTTTTAAATATATAATTTATTTATCTGTGCACATTATTATTATTATTATTATTATTATTATTATTTATTTTGGTTATTACATTTATTATTTATTAAAGGCATATGCCCTCATAGTCTCAAAGCTGTTTCACTCAGGTTCAGATCACAAAAAGAAAGAAAAAAATTGCTATTTCAATTTCACACACTTTCAGAAAAAAAGTACAAAAGGTATCACTGGGACAGGAACGTTTCAAAAAGGGGCACTTTTTTTTTTTTGTACACCTTATTTATCCTTAATGAGTGCATATTAGTACCTAAGTGCTACATGTTTGTTCCTTTTGCAAAGGCACCGTCCCAGTGACAGCTTGTGTACCTTTTCTTCTGAGAATGTGGTTTTTATATGCTACATTTGATATATTTTTATGCAAAATTTAGCTAAATGTTTATATATTGCCAAAATTCAATTTCTATATAAGGCAATGAATTTTTTACATTATAGTACCTAACTGAACGTTTGTCAAAGGACGAAGCGTCCAATGGTAATGTGAATGTTTGTGGTTTTGACTGATAGCTTGATGAATGTGTTACGACTGTTATGTAATACAAATAAATGTTCTGCACATTTTAAATGAAGTCCAAAAATAGTCCCTTAGAAATGCTCTTTTACAGTTATATAACGTTAATAACACGAATACAAACATTAGCAGCACATCAAGCAATGTAGAAATAGGTCACACTTTACAGTAAGGATCACAAATGTGCATAATGGGACCATGAGATGTTAAATATGCATGCTAATACTACAGTACTGCTCCATTGTTTAAAAAAAATAGATCTAGTTATGGACATGTGGATGATTTCAGCCGTCCATGAGGATAATGCATGTACAGTTCTTCTTTTCTCATTTATCCAATACATGTATTTATGAAGATGTTAATTGGTAGACTCAATATTAAGGGACTGATAAATGTGAATGATAACATTAATTTGAGCACATTTAACTTTTTAATTGTTATTATTTGGTATCATTTGTATTAATTGTATTGTACAAGATGTTATTTCTTGCATTAATGGGCACGTATTTACAAACCCAGGGCCAGGCAGCATTATTGTGCACAGAATTGAGTGTAAAACTGTAGTGTTTTGTTGTGTAAAGTGAGACAAAAGCTCATAAGTGGCATGCAGAGTGTTTGTTCTGCGCTCGGCTTCCTCCAGGGTGAACGGAGCTACTTTCAGCTGCGGGCTGCCTGACTTCACATAGCTGTCAAATGCGTCCCGTGAGAGCGACACTTCTGACATCTCCCCGCTGCCTCTGGATGGCTCCTCGACTCCTCTTTTACCTCCTTCCCCCCTCGCTCCTCTCTCATCCTCCCTCGCTTTGCATGATCACGCTGCGTCTGTCCTTCCCCATCCGCATTCCTTCATTCCTGCTTACTCTCTCTCAGGCTGCAGTCCCGAAACAAACACTTCTATTAAAACTCGTTGTGTTGAAATAATACAACGAAACTGTATAGAATTTCAGATTTTCCACTGGTGAACTGATATTCTATTATTTACGATCATTATTTGCACCTGTGGAGGCCGGACACTAGCTGAATTAAGAAGATTCCATATTCTACTCAACCCATATTCTACATTTTATTTCACCCTGACCCATATAGATTTTTTATTCCGGCCAAAATACAGTGCCCTCCACAAATATTGGCACTCTTGGTAAATATGAGCAAAGGCAACTGTGGAAAAAAAATCTGCATTGTTTATCCTTATGATCTTTCATTCAAAAAATTCATAAAATTTAAACCTTTCATTTAAGTAAAACAATGGAAATTGGGGGGAAAATCTCATTATGAAATAAATGTTTTTCTCTAGTTCACGTTGGTCACAAATATTGGCACCCCTAGTAAAATATCTCTGAAATATATTCCCATTCATATTAACTTTTTTTTTTTTTTAGCACACCAGGGTGGAGCTAGGAGCATGAAACTGTCCAGCCATAACTTCCTGCTGCACAAGATTTTAAATATAAGGAACACAAAGGCCAAATTTGTAATCCCTTAATTGTCCATCACAAGGAGTAAAACCAAAGAACATAGTTCTGATGTTCAGAACAAGATTGCTGAGCTTCACAAAATAGAAAGTGGCTGTAAGAAAAAAGCTAAAGCACTGAAAATCCCCATTTCCACCATCAGGGCAATAATTAAAAAGTTCCAATCGACTAAAGATGTTACAAATCTGCCTAGAAGAGGACGTGTGTCTATATCGTCATAACGGATGGTGAGGAGGAGACTTTGAGTGGCCAAAGACTCTCCAAGGATTACAGCTGGAGAATTGCAGAGATTAGCTGAATCTTGGGGCCAGAAAGCCTAAAAAAAATTCAAAAATCCCCTTCATCACCACATGTTGTTTAGGGGAGTTTCAAGAGAAATCCTGCTCGCTCGTCCAAAAACAAACTCCTGCATATTTAGTTGTCAGATACGACCAGAACTTCAAAGGGGACTGACTTCTATGGTCAGATGAAACTAAAAAAAGAGCTTTTTGGCAGCAAACACTTATGATGGGTTTGGTGCAAACAGGGATAAAAAGTACCCCATGCCCACATTTAAATAAACTGCTGGATCTTTAATGCTCTGGGCCTGTTTTTCTGTCAGGCATCCTGGACATCTTGTTTAGATACATGACATCATGGATGCTAAACCTTACTGCCACTGTTAGAAATCTTATAATGGGCCATATTTTGATATTCCATCAGGACATTATAGGAGAAAATTTAGAGCTGTTATCTTGGGAAAAGGACTTTGCAATAGTTGACTGCCAATAATTGTGGCCAACGTGAACTAGAGAAAAACATTTTTACTTCAATGATTTTTTTTAATGAAAGATCAAAAGGATAAACAATGCAGATTTATTTCCATAGCTGCCTTTCCTCATATTTACCAAAGGTGTGGAGGACACTGTATATCTTAATATAAGCTATTCATATGAGCTCAGTGAAATATATTTTTAATTTGAAAATATATTTAGTTTCAACCTTCATATACTAAAATATGTTTCATGATGTATTTCAGAGGTGAGAAAATGGATTTCCAGTCTCACAGTAACTTACATTTAGGCTAAATGAAACGTGGATGCATAGACTACTAGAGATCAAAACTTTTTTTATTGAAATGTGTTATATGTTCATACATATTATAGACAACAAATAAGATTTTTCTGACATTTGAATGTATTTTCTTGGACAGAAATAAATAGAGGGCAAAATATATTTTTAAATAATTTTAAAATGTTCAAATAATTAAAAAAAAAATGTTAAATAAATAAATAATTGTAAAAAATAATATATTAGTAATCTAAATCTAAATGTAAATATATAAAAATAAAAATATAATATAAATATATAAAAATAAAAAATAAAAATATAATATAAATTCATGCAAATAAACATATTTTAGTAAAAAAAATTTATCCCATCTTTTTTTTTTTTTACATTTATAAAAATATTTAAAATATACATTTGATTTTGTTGTTTTTGTTCATTTTTAATTGGGAACCAAAGGCGTCATCAGCTTCAGTACAAACAGCAGCTGTTTACCACTGTGTATAAATAACCACTCAAGAGGAGATTTTTGTTTTACTACTGAAACTCAACAAGCGCAACGGCGTTTGCATACATTACTAGAAATGCAAAGAATGTGATCTGCTTGCTGAAAGACACTTCGTTGGAGACAAGCAGGAATAAAAATTCACTCATTGCTCTGTTTGCAGGCCATTAGATGTGCTTATTGGCAAGGTGAGTTAGAAAACACTCACGCAATTGATGCTGGATAGCTTTCAAACCAACTGCAAACCAAACCTTAGGCTACTGTTTTCAAGCAGAATCCAAATTCAGAAAATAACTTTTGCACAAATTAAATGATCCAAATTGTGATCTAGTGTGAAAACGCCCCTAGTTTAGCGTTCATATGTTTGTGTGACGCATGCATTCACATGATTGTCATGATTTCTGCAGTGCGGATGCTGTCCTCATAGAGCTGCTTTATTTTTTCTCTCTCTCTTTCTCTCTCTCTCTGCTGCATGATCAATATGAGTGCGGAAGGAGATGTGGGACCTGTCTGTCAGGCGCCAACACCAAATAAAGCCAAAATGAAAAAAAAAAAAAAAAGCTCTGTAGATCAAGTCAGTAAGAATGAGAGAAGCAGAGAAAGACAGAGAGAGACAAATGAAGCATGTTGTGGTGGCGGCAGTAGAGAAATGCATCAAGATAAAGTGATTGTATAAGCTGCAGCTTAAGGTTTTAGTCATATGCTTGATGTAGCTCCCGAGTCAGGGCTTCTCAAATCTTGTTTTAAAACAAAAACACCCTGAATGGATTTTCTCCGCAGAAAAAAGCATAAACCTTCTGATACAGACCTACCAAGAGCTTAGGTTGTGAGGGGATGCTATAAATAAAAGAAAACTATCAAGAATTTGATGAATTCATGATGAAACACGCCACTAACCATAATCCTAAAGATCACAAATCATGATAAACATGCTAATAATAGAAATGTATCTTAACTGTAAATGCCAACTCAATGTAGCAAATATATGCAATGGAAACCAATTTCTCTATAGGCACTAACGACTTTGTGGCCCACATAGATCTTAGTCAAGGGTAGCTACATGTTTAATTTCTGACAGGAATGAAAATGAGGCTGTGAGGGACTGAAGTACTGTTTGTTCAATGAATTAACAACATACCGTTTGTCCGACGGACGAAACGCATTTCTGAAAATAACTTCAGTAGACAAAAACTTCATAAAACATTTCTGAAAGTTGTGAGTTGTGAAACTGACATCTCAGATCTTCATATAGTCTGTGCCATTGAGAAGACTGTAAGTCTGTCAGTCACAGCCTTGTGAAAATATTTTGATGTATAAGCAGTCTGTAAAGCACTGTTTGTTTGTTTTTACTGTGGATTCATTTTTAAACAAGGCAGTTTGATGCAGGCTTTTAACAGAGACTGAAAATAAAAGAAGATGATGTGCCGACTATATTGGATCCGACAGTAATGTTGCAACACACAAGTGTGAGTAACAGTGTTTTTACCATGTGTCACTGTTGTTTCATCTGTTACAGGTCATTTGATAAGTCTCGAATGTGGCACGTCTATCAAAACAGAGTATTTATGTCATCCCAGTATGAGCATCTTGAGCACCTCAATGGATGATTCAAAACCAATGTTTTAGTTCACATGCTCTGCATTTGTAGTGACCAAGAAATTCTTTCTCATTTCCATTTTCCCTAAAACCTTAAATCTTTTTTTGTTTTAATAATTATTTTATTAATATGAAGAAATATGAAGAAAATTAACATTAAAATTACTTACAGACCCATAGAATTTTGACACAGACCTTATGTAATGTTAACCTTACAGTAAAGACAATGTATGAAATAACAAATGACTGTTTTTTATATGTACTGTAAGATCCAATTCCTAAACAAGCTTTAATATACACTCTCAGGAAAAAAAGATACAAAATCTGTCACTCTAGGGTGGTACCTTACAAGGTAATAATATGTTTAAGATGTGGTTAAATTGTAAATTGCAAGGTCGCAGAACAAAGCCGGGAGACGGATTCAGAGGAGCGAGAGTTAACATTGGTGGATCAACTTGAGTAATTACCAGCTTGCATCAGATGCTTTAATAGTGTGCATATGTATTTTATTTTTCTTTTTTAGCTTAGTTTTTGTGTAACCCAGCTCCTGACAGGACAGTCGCAACAACCCAGCGACTATATGTAGTAATGAGCAGGAACATTCCTCGTCAGGTGAGAGTAGATCTCTGTGTCGCCAACTTGAATTTTTTAGGTAAATGGGTTTGTGTACGTTTTATTTAATCTATAAAATAGTTTCTTTGCTCTAAATCATTTTATTTTGTGCAAAGCAAACAAAAGATACAATGTCAGTCACCTAAACGAGTCGCACTGATCTTTTCGTGACGATTAAAAGTTTCATTTTTACTTCTAAAATGCTTGTTAAACGAGTTTAAATGTAAGTAATATTGTATAGGTTTAAATGGTAAAATGTGTTGTTTTAAGAATTGTATTTAATGAAAATAAAGGCAATTAGGCAAATAAAGGAAGAAAGAAAGAAAGAGGACAAAAAACGTCAAAAAAGTCAAAATAAATAAAAAAATAAAACAAAATGAAACTAACAACAGTTACTGAAAACCTAATAAAATAATAATTATCAGAACTAAATAATAACGTTTTCGTAATCATTACGTTCTCACCCCAGCAGAGCTGCCTCAGTGCACTGCGAAAGTTATAATCAGGAATAAGGGACGATCGATGCGTTGGAGGTTAAGAGGGAAATTAGAGGTCTAAAAAAATTGAATTACTAGAACTAAAATTAGAACTAAACTATATAAAAACTAAATATGAATGTGTTCACAAAACAAAAACTAACCTAAAATCAAGAACATTATTAATGAAACTAATAAAAATGAAAGACTTTTATAGCAAAATTGAAAACATTGAAATAAAAACGAAATAAAAAAAAAAAAATGCAAAAATGTAATAACCTTGGCACAAACGTCTTTTGTGTGAGGACGGGGGATCCGCCAAATGAGGTGCCGGGTCGGATTTCGGAGGTGCCGGATTCAGATCCGGCTTATTTTGGCACAAATTAAGTCCTGCCTTTAAGGTACTAATATACACCCTTTAGGGGTAAATAAGGCACAAAAGGGTATCTTTTGAAAAGGTAATAGCTTTCGTACCTTTATTTCTGAGAATGTATTTTGATTTGAGAGCGTATTTTGAGCACATTTTGGTTTAGATGCAGGTCCATCATAAACCTCCAGGTGTTTGTAAAAGCCTGGCTTAAACAACATTTGAAAGAGTCTGAAATGGAGCTTTGTGCACTGAACAGCAAACAGCCTCTATGAGCTCTGGGATTTCATTATGCAGACAGTTAACCCTGCTGACACCAGACATGAGACGGTTTCCTCTCAGGACGGGGTCTGATCCCACTCACACCCTCCTTCACATTCAGAGACAGATCAGATCATTAAGACCAATATCCACTAATACTGCATGTGCTCTTCAGCCTCCGCTCGGTCTCTCCTGCTCATCTCACTCACTGTCACAATTACCACACTACGATTGTTTGATTATAGTGCTGCACTGGCATACAGTACACACACACAAATATAAAGATGTACCTGTGAAGCAGACGGGACACTTGAAGGTGCCGCCCATGCCCTCAAAGCTGTGCTCGATGAGGTGACACTGCAGTTTCGCTGGAGAGTCGAAGGTTTGACTGCATAGTTTACATTCATGAATGAGACCTTCCTCTGGGAAAAGACAGAAAAACACAAACGCAAAAAAGCCTGTGTCACTGGAAATATCTGAAAGATTCACAATGCAAGCACACTATATGATTTGCAGTACATTTTAAGCATTCATATTAAATTATCATGTAATAAAACACTATAATAAATATGAGACACCGAAACCTGAAGATGCCAATCTGATTCATAATTTACAGGATTTGAAACAAAAATCTGTATACTTGTAAAAGTATATACTTTGTAACCAACATTCCCAACAAACAAACAAATAACACAACTTTGTACCACAATGTGAAATGGTCCAAAAATATAAATTTTCTCATTTAATTAAATTAGTATTTTTTTTTCTTTCATTATGTAGTATTGTCTGTCCAGGCTATACCCTAAAGAAAAGTCTGTCAAGTAGAGTGTGTTGTTATGAGGGACATCATATTGATTTATTCATACTGCTTTTTCACTGGTGTTTTGAATTATGCATTGCATTGAGTTCCTTTTCAGGTTGAAGAAAATATCTGCAAACTTATAAAATGTGCTGAAATTTTCAGCATTTCTTTTTTAAACACTTCTTATTTATT